>JAXIVJ010010844.1:0-45768 GCA_036785665.1 Chirona hameri | reverse complement strand
GTGTGAGGCCGGGGACGTTTTAATCGGATCACTGTGAAACCCTGTCTTACTTCTCGGCGCGTATACCCGGTCTACCCGCAGTGTCCCGAACTCGAGCCTATAACTACCGCAGAGCAGACTTTGACGGCCTGCGCACTGCCCTAAGGAGCATACCTTGGAGCCACATGCGGAACTTTATATACTTTTGGGGTTGTAGCTACAACTGCATCCTCAAAAACTACAACCCCAATCATGAATATTACAACCCCAACATTGCCAGTGAATGCCTACCCAAGTAAATAAATACTGTAAACGGTACGCAAAACCAAAGGATTTTTCACCAAAGGATTTTTCAATAACAATCATAACAGAACAATTAATAAATATATGAACACAGAAAAGGACAAACTTTACAATGTTAGTAAAGTTTGTCATAAAACAACATTTAAAATCCAACAATAGGTAGTACAACATGTTATCCCAAAATTACTGAGAAAGACTATGTAGGTACCCAGGGGTGCAGGGTCATATTCAGTTGGGTCATAAACACTATAGAACAACACTGCTTACTGACAAATGGGTAACATTTTTGTCAATTTCAGACACCCACAAAATGGCAATCTATAGGTGTTAACATAAAAACATGAGCAAAACAAGATTGAGTGTAGCATATTTTACATTGGGCTTAGTTCTGGATAGGTCACACATTTAACATTATAATGCACCCTTACGCGATTGGCAAAAGTTATATTACATTTTGAGCTAAAATATGTTGGTGAAATTGACACTTAATGAAGAACTTGAACAATATTATAAATATTTTGGTGTGTGAAAGACGTGAAGGCATACCAATCATCCTGAGCTGGAAAAAGACCACAAATAACCATAGACCCAAATCAAATTAGTTTAAATTTAGGATTTCCACAACCTTCAATTTTTAGCCAGACAAACATTATTTTCACAAGATATACCTGGTCATGGTGTTGAAAAGTAGAGGGCCACTTCAGTAAAAGTCATTTTAAAAGAGAATAGCCTAATCCAACATCCATCAAACAAAAACGCATGTGAAAACAGCATAAATATTGAAAGCAATATACAAGGGCAAAATAAATGTACATATTTGACATAGCTGCGTCATATTTGTCTCTTTTATTAAAGGGAAATAATGACCTTTTTCCACTAAAATGGAGTTAGCACTTGAAATCGCCAGACGAGATCAAAATATATTGTAAATTCATCACATTTTGCATGAAAACTTTCCTACCGAAAGATATTTCAAGTTAAAGTTGATAAGCGTTCCACACTTTTAACGACCGGTACTTGCACTATTTCTGACATTTTGTCAAGTACTTTTGGTCCTCATCAAACTGCGGGCTTTTCCCGTATTGTTTTTTTTTACGCAATGGAGTGTAAAATATATTGTGCGTTCTGCTTGTTGTGATTATATGCCCGGCGATCTTCTAAAACTAACAGCGATTGGAAAAAGTGGCAATAAAATCGGAAGCTGATCGATGCACATCAACGCGGCATAGTTAGTGGTTGCGACCCTCAATTTTTGAAAATCGATTCATTTGTTTTCAACATTAGGAGTTGTGTACAGTTTGTCTGTGGCTGTATATAACACTATGCTTTATTTTATCATGAAAAATAATAACTTCCCAAAAAAAACTAACGAACAATAACACAAAACTGGCAATTAAATCAGAAGCTCATCGATGCACATCGACGGCGACCTATTTAGCGTCGGCGATTTGTTTACAAAGTCATTATCATGCTTCTCGGCGCACTTAACCATCTCGGCGCACTTGGCGAGTTGCTCCTGATTAGTATACCCAAGTCCTGTAGCAGGCTTTGTTAATGACGTCACTGGTGCCATTCTTGTGTAGCATTGCAAAATATATCTGATTTCGAGTTGAAAGCTAATTAAAGACTTATTCAAATTATTGTTTTTAAGTTTGAATTTTCTTGTTAATCATTATTAAAGCTATTTTATCACTGTATTTCATAGCAGTTGACACTTCAGAAACTTGTGACGTAATAATATTGTATCCAATATGCATTTCCCTCACCTTTTGCTATTGTGGCGTAGTGCCGAGTGCTTTGCGAATACTAGCTTGCCTGGGGTTCAATTCATTCCGCTCTTATTTTATTCGAGTTGGTATAGTTTGCATGTTGTTGTTATTCATGACTTATACTGATAGTCAGTCATGCATCACGGATGCTTCACGGATTGCTTCTCGGATCAGAGCGCTGCTCGAACGCACTCTAGTAGCGCTTTCGTTCTCCATGGCAACCAGGCGTGAGCCAATGAAAAGCCAGAACGTATTCCCTTTCTGGCTTGTGATTGGCTGACGCCTGGTTGCCATGGAGAACGAAAGCGCTACTAGCGGGTGCCCGAGCAGCGCTCAGTTAAATCAGAAATGTCACAGAGCCTCCACAAATGCCGCACTCGATGTTAACAATGGTAGGGAAGGACGAATTTGTCAATGACCTTCATGAAGTACACAAGGTACTTGTTTTGTATTTTTTTCCAAACTTACAACTTTGAATTTGGGAATAATTTTATTTAATTCTTAAATTTAAATAAAATAATTTAAAAAACATAACGGTAGCCTAAGAAATTGTTGCTAACAAAATCAAATCAAATCAAATTGAAAATTGAATTGAAAAAAAAAAAAATCAAATTGCCCAGTAGTATCAATCTACAATTTTGAGGCACGTAGCCTCAGAATTTCCTGAAACTTGGCAGGTACGTCTTTCTTGCCACGCTGAACATGAAACACGTAAAATTAGTTTGGAACGCGGGATACTTTCAGAGTTATACCGTTTTTAGAGATCTACAGTTTTGAGTCCCGTCGCCTCAGAATCGCCTGAAACTTGGCAGGTAGACCCTCCTTGCCACGCCAAACACAAAAAAAACGTAAGATTAGCCTGGAACACGGGCTACTTTCACAGGTATACATTTTTTACATTTTGAATGTCTGTCTTCCTTTATTTTGAAACGACTGCGCAGGAATTGGAGGCGTTCCTCGTCAAGTTAGCCAGATATTCAACTGACAGACATTCAAAACTTAAAACGTTATAACTGTAAAAGTAGCCCGTATTCCAGGATAATTTTACGTTTTTCGTGTTTAGCGTGGCAAGGACAACCTACCTGTCAAGTTTCAGGCAATTCTGAGGCGCCGGGCCTCAAAATGATAGATTGGGCAATATCAATCAGCTGCTAATTTTACATACATCTTTTATTATTCCTAAAAGGCAGGGTATTAACCCTCGCCTGACAGGCCCCCCTGAGGTTTATCTTGAATAACTTTTTACACATGCAATGCATCTTGCTGAAATTTTTGGCAGTTGAGTTTACAACAATTAGACGTAGCTGTAAAACTTTAATTGAAATTGGTTGAGTAGTTTGGGAGATAATCATGTTTTGATGACGTCATGTTGGTAAAAAAATGAGAAATATTTGCAAAATCGTAGAAAACAGAGTTTTGAAACAAATTGCAAACGCAATTCACCAAAGATACAAAATGGCATTCTCTTTAAAATGGCCATCTCGGATTGGAAAATTTGGGGTTTTTGACCCCTATTTTTTTAAATCCCCACAAAATCACAATTTTCAAAGATATTAGAAAAACTGGAATACATGTGAGAGCACTGAGTATGGAAAATACCCATACCAAATTTCAAAGCAATATCTTCATTTTTGACTGAGTGATGGCTCTCTAAGTGTAAGAAACTGATGACGTCATTTTTTTTTTAATAACGTTTTTTTGACTTTTTTGACAAGATACGAACAAATAATTACCTTTTTTGTATTTCTGAGCCAAAACTGATCTAGGAACATGCCTTTTTATTTACATTTATCAATGTCTAATTTTGATGTTTTCTGCAGAGCAAAATCTCTGTTCTGGACGTGGTAAATCCGAGGTCATTCACTTGCCTTGGAAGGTCACCCGTTGACCTGAAACCTAAAAATCGTATACTGTTAGATTTCTCTCATGACAGGCAACATGCTGGTTCTTACCGCATTGCTCTAAGTTGCTTGGTTTGGAAGTTAACAGGGGGGCCCTGTCAGCCCCCCCCCGTAGGGCGAAGGTGAAAACCTCCCGTAGGGCGAAGGTTAATCCATCACCGAAATTACCACTTTCTCATTGACTTCCATGTTAAAGCATCACCATTTATTTCTCAAGCTTTTATCCTCACCTAACCTTACCTCACCTAACCTCACCTCACCTCACCTCACCTCACCTCACCTCACCTCACCTCACCTCACCTCACCTCACCTCACCTCACCTCACCTCACCTCACTTCACTTCACTTCACTTCACTTCACTTCACTTCACTTCACTTCACTTCACTTCACTTCACTTCACCTCACCTCACCTCACCTCACCTCACCTCACCTCACCTCACCTCACCTCACCTCACCTCACCTCACCTAACCTAACCCTTGGAGCCAGTTTACATATTTTTAAAGAAGTCCATCGGCCGAAGCCCAAAATCCTCAATATGATGTGACGTTTCGGTGATTTTAAGTCATTTACGGTGATAATGTTAGTCATTTCGGTGATGGGATTAATTTATTGCCTTACTAAAATAATGCTGTTTGGTTCTCGCCTAATTTGTTTGCCTTGTGCATGGGTGGAGAATCCTATAGGGTTAGCCCCGGCTGCGGCCGGGGCAACTTCAAAGTTTCCCCGGCGGGGCCGGGGCAGTCACTTTTGAGAGACCTTTTTTTGCAAGACCTTAGTTATTATTTAAAAAGACTACAGAAACACAAATATAATCCCAGCATAAAAATGCATACTTGGTACGACTATCTGTGAAAAATATGGGTAAAATTGCGCTTTCGGTGCGCTTTCGAAATGGAGGGGGGGGGGGGGGGGGGGTAGTCAGGGGGGCTGAGCCTTGCCAATTTTGTCTTAGTGAACACCTCGGGCAGGTCAGAAAACTTATATTTTCGGGGGAGGCACAGTTGGGGTCGTTATCTCCGGTCTAAAGGAGGCATATTGTCCGATCTAAAGGGGTGCCGCCGGCACTCACGACTCAAGGGGCGCCACCTACGCTCGAGAGTGGCACCTTCGGTGTCCAGACGCCCAGGAGAGGCGCCCTCAATCGTGATTCCCCCGCATGTCCATGAAGTTAGCGACGGATTCGGATTCGAATTCAGCATCGAGTAGCGATTCGCTTCAAAATGTGGTGACAGGTCAATTGGGGCACGCGGATCACGAAAATGGCATTAATTTTGACATTCACGGTAATCTTAACCGAAGTTATTGTCCGATCGCCAAAATAATGGTCTCATTCGATTCCACGGGTCAGTATATAGCCGTAGCCTTCGCAACCTCACTCGTAGCAAATGGCATTGGCCCCAATTTCAAGATCAATGGCGATTGGGTGATAACTTCGGGTCGTTTGGAGTCCTTTGACCTTGAAATTGAGGGTCAAGGTCATTTTCCGCGAGTGAGGTTGCAAAGGTTACGGCAGATACTGACCCGAGGAATCGAATGAGACCATTATTTTGGCAATCGGCTTCTAATTTCGGGTCGTTTTGAGCCGCCCGTCCTATGACCTTGAAAATGAGGGTCAATGTCATTTGCCACGTGTGAGTTTGCGAAGGCTGTGGCTAGATATTAACCCGAGGATTCGAATGAGACCATTATTTTGTCAATTAGACAATAACATCGGGTCGATATTAACCCGAGGAATCGAATGAGACCATTATGTTGGCGATCGGACAATAACTTCGGGTTATTTGTCCTTTGGCCTTGAAAATGAGGGTCAAGGTCATTTGCTTCCAGTGAGGTTTCGAAAGCTGCGCCTAGATATTGACCCGAGGAATATAATGATACCATTATTTTGTTTTGCGATCGGACAATAACTTCGGGTCGTTTTGAGCCGAAGTCCTTCGACCTTGAAGATGATTATGAAGATGACCTTGAATGTCAAAATTAATGTCATTTGCGTGATCAGCGTGCCCCAATTGAACTGTTCCCACATTTTGAAGCAAATCTCTACTCGACGCTGAATTCGAATCCGATTCCGTCACTAACTTCACGGACATCTCCCGCCACGTGCCCCCCTAGGGCCCCTTGGTTGCGCCCCTGTCCTCGGCCGGGGCAACTTTGAAAACAATTATCCACCCATGGCCTTGTGAGTTGTGAGAAATATCAAATATGTTATATGTATTTTTATATCTCCTGTAATATATAAAAGGACCGGACCTGGACCATTGGCATCACCAGGAGGTGCCTTTCTTGCAAGAAATGGCTAGTTGCTGAGTCACACCATTTATGTATAACCTTAATAATAGCTACCATGAGGTAGTCTTTGCCTACTTTGACCCAACCATGATACTTTCAATTTTTTAAGATTGCACACCTCGCTGTTGCTAAAATACGTCAGTAATGAGGTAATGCCACCTATGTTCATTCTAAGGTGTTAAACTTCAATTGTGCACATACTTCTTTTTTATCATTCGTCGCTTTTACTACCTCCCCCCCCCGTCGCCGACTCAATTACAACCCCAACGAAAAACAAAAAGTTCCGCCTCTGCTTGGAGCTGTATACTAGATACAGATGTCGATGGTACTGCAGAGCTGTTTTATGACCTCGTTCATGCTGCTGTTGCTGATCACGTTCCTGTCATTTCCTGTGACCGCCGATTTCCCACATGGTTTGATCGCGACGTGCGATGTGCCCTTAGGCTAAAGAATAACACCCATCGTGTAAAAAAGCTCTCGCCCTCTCCTGATAACGATTGGGCTTTTTCGCATGCCAGATCCACTTTCAAACGCCTGGCAAACACAAAGTACCGTGAATATCTGCTCAGCCTTGTAAGTGACTTTCGAGACAATCCCAAACGGCTGTGGTCATATATCAAGTCACTGAAATCCTCGCAGCCCGCTCTGACCACACTCCTTGACCAAGGCCGCTCCTACACCAACCAGGTTGACTGCGCTAACCTGTTTAACAGGTCATTCAGTTCAAAATTATCGGATCCTCACTTACCTGACCTTCCAGAGGCCCAAGTGCTTCACACTTCCAGCCTCAGCACGTTCACTCGACCACCAGGCAAAGTGGAAAACTTGCTGCTGTGTATTGGGCAGCACAAGGCGTGCGGCCCAGATGGACCGAGTACCCGGATACTCAGGGAATGTGCGCATGAGTTGGCTATTCCCATCAATATCCTTTGCAAACTCTCCTTAAAGGAAATAGTTCACCTTGGAATTTTTTACCCAACACGATTTGATTATATTTTTTAATACAATTTCTTTTTATATTTTCAAAAATGGCCTTATATCGCGCCGATTCAGGACAGAAGGCCGTAAATTTGTATTGTTTATCAAAACTATATGCATACTCTCTGAGTCAGAGTCCTGACGTCACGCGAATGTAAAAAATGGTTCAGCCAATCAGATTCGAAAGTAGTCGCGTAAAGATAGACTCGCATTGGAGATGTGCCAACCGGCGGCCGGCGATCGCTTGCTAGCACCAGCTGCAAGCTGACTGGCTGATGGTATAGCCTCTGCCCGGGCTAGAACCAGTACAACATTCTTTCGCCAGCATCGCATTCCTTCGCCAAAAACTCAAATATATTCGGCAGGAGAGTCTTTTCAGTCAAGAAAACTTGCAGATAGGGGTTTCCCAACACGGGCTACAATACTGCTATCTCAGTTTAAAACTAATGTTGAAGGTGAACTATTTCCTTTAACCCAGGGAGTTTTTCCCAGCGCCTGGAAAGAGGCCAACATTATTCTGATCCACGAAAAAGGGGACACAAATGCGCAAATAACTACAGAGGGATCTCACTACTTCCTCTGTGTTCAAAAATATTAGAGAAAGTCGTTTTCGACTGCCTCCTGTCCCACTGCCTGCCAGCTCTTCCGCAAGGGCAGCATGGTTTCCTACCCAGACGGTCTTGCATGTCCAACCTCAGCAGCTTTCTCACACACGGCTGGGACTCGATTCAACAGGGCGCGCAGACTGATGCTGTCTACACGGATTATTCCTCGGCCTTTACTAGTGTAAATCATGCTCTCTTACTTCATAAGCTTAAAAATTAATTTAATGTCACGGGTCGCGCGTACTCTTGGATTGAGTCCTACCTCAGTGGCCGCAGACAGCGAGTGGTGCTGAATGGCAAGCTGTCCGATTGGGCGCCTGTCGCCTCTGGGGTGTCTGAGGGCAGTATATGTGGACCGCTGCTTTGTATTTGTTTTACCTCGGACATCGACTGCATTGTACGTACTAACTGTATCATGTACGCTGACGAGTGACGATATTAACCCTCGCCCTACGGGGGGGGGGGGCTGACAGGCCCCTCCCCCCGTAGGGGGAGGGGCCTGTCAGGGGGCCTGACAGGCCCCCCTGAGGTTTTTCTTGAATAACTTTTTACATATGCCGTGCATCTTGCTGAAATTTTTGGTAGCTGAGTTTACACCAATTATACGTAGGCTGTATTTTTAAAAAAATTAGTTGAGTAGTTTGGGAGAAAATCATGTTTTGATGACGTCATGTTGGTAAAAAATGAGGAATATTTGACAAATCGTAAACAACAGAGTTTTAATGCAAATTGCAAACGCAATTTACCAAAGATACAAAATGGCATTCTCTTTAAATTGCAATCTGGGATTTTCAAAATTTTGGGTTTTTGACCCCTAAAATTAAAAAAAACTATTTTTTTTGGGGGAAAATCCCCACAAAATCTACATTTTCAAAGATATTAGAAAAACCGGAATATATATGAGAGAACTGAGTATGGAGAATACCCATACTAAATTTCAAAGCAATATCTCCATTTTTGACTGAGTGATGGCTCTCTAAGTGTAAGAAACTGATGACGTCATTTTTTTAATAACTTTTTTTGACTTTTTTTTACAAGATACGAACAAATAATTACATTTTGTGTATTTCTGAGCCAAAAATGGTCTAGGAACATGCCTTTTTATTCATATTGATCAATTTCTCATTTTCAGGTTTTCTGAAGAGCAAAATCGCTGTTCTGGACGTGGTAATTCCGAGGTCATTCACTTGACCTGGAAGGTCACCCGTTGACTTGCAACCTAAAAATCGCATACTGTTAAATTCCTCTCATGACAGGCAACATACTGGTTCATACCGCATTGCTCTAAGTTGCTTAGTTTGGAAGTTAACAGGGGGGGGGGCTGTCAGGCCCCCCCCCCCCCCCGTAGGGCGAAGGTGAAAAAAGCTCCCGTAGGGCGAGGGTTAAGCTGTATCACCGCGTGAACTGTACCGCCGACGTTGACGCTCTTCAGGCTGACCTAAACCGCCTTTCTGCATGGTCTCGTGTCTGGCGTCTGAAGCTTAACCCGTCAAAGTGTAACGTCATCTCATTTACTTTACGCAAATCACCTATCATGTATGACTATTCACTGAATGGTACCGTCTGGAGCGCCGCTGTGAAACGCGCGACTTAGGTATCGTTCTCGATGCAAAACTTACCTTTGCATCTCACGTGGACTTTGCCGTGTCCAAGGCGAACCGGATGCTGGGACTGCTTATCCGCAGCATGCAGCTGCCGCGATTCCGGCGAAACTCGCGTTTGGACCATCGGGCCCTGATTTGCGCTTATAACGCACATGTACGGTCTCTGCTCGAGTACGGCAGTGTAATATGGGCAGGTGCAGCTGTCACCCATGTAAAGCGTCTCGAGCGTGTCCAGCACAAGTTTTTGAGGTGGCTAGCCTCCAGGTCGGACCGACCCTGTACTGACCTAGGCTATGAGGCGCTTTTAGCTCATTGTAACATGTGTTCTATGACAGGGAGACTTATCCAGCATGACATTATGTTTTTACACAATGTATATCAAGGCCGCATTGAGTGTCCTCATCTCGTGTCGACATTCCGCCTGTCCGTGCTGCCGCGGCCAACTCGCAACTCTTCCCTTTGGGCCATACCTTTTGCCAGAGTAAAAATCGCCCTTCGTAGCCTTCTCTGTCGTATCCCAACACATACCAACTCCTTTCTTAGATCCTGTACGTCCGCTGATTTCTTCACTTCAACACGCTATTCCTTCTTGACCAACGTTCGAAGTTCGCGTATGAGCTTTAAACACGTTTAACCCTATTTGTAACAGGCTCCTGGCTACCCCTATTTGTAACAGGGGGGGGGGGGGTGGATTCCGCCCCCCCCCCCCGGAGATCTCGAGATCTACCCGTCCGATTTTCAAAAATGAAACGGTGTTTGGTTCCCCTCAACACGATCTACATTTATAAATAATAAAAAAATCTAAATTTTGGATAGGGGGCAACAGGGGGACAAAAACGACAAATTGTAGTGGTATTTTTGATTCAACATAGCTTTCATGTTTATCGACCGATTTTAACACAACTAATAGGAATCGATAGAGATTGAATCGGAAATTGATATATGACGGTGACGTTTGAAAATGCAAAAATCATAGGCGTGTGCAGGTCACTCAATATGGGGGTGAAGTAAATGCGTAATAAAACCATTTTTGATGTTTTTATATATAAATGAAATGGTATGTGACTGAGACATTATAAAAAACAGTTATAAATCATATTTTTTTGCCATAGGCGGTACCAGGTTAGTGAAAAAGGGGGGTAAAATTGGGAAAAGTATTAACCGCAGACAAGTTGCTACCCAGCACTATAAATATGTTACTGATCATAGATAGTTCCTTTTTGCATGTTGTACTTCATCATAGGCGTATCCAGGATCCAAACTAGGGCGGCGCAAGACCTTTTGATAAGTATATTATCCGCTATTATGATACTAACTAGTCAACAGTGACTATTTCACTTACAACTTCAAATAACATTGCTTACCCCCCTTTTTACCCTACCTGGACTCGCCTATTATCTTATAATCGTTCGTAGAGTAGCCTGTGGTGCGTGTTTCATCCGAAAACTGCAAAATGTTATGTCATTGTACGCCCATGCCTCTTAGTTTCCTTGCAATAATATGACCCCCTTTCTTCCATTCCTGAGCGCGCCTCTGCAAAAAATGACTTTATTCCCTTTTCTGGTCTCATATGTGCATATATTATTATAAGCTAAACGTATATTGCGCCGTTATCGCTGGCATATCGTCATCACCATGCCAGTCACCCCCCTTTTCATGTTCCTGAACACGCCCCTGAAACTCTATACGTAATAAATTATGCAAATAATGGAAGTAGAAGCTATCTTTTACATCTTGATAGCTATAAATGCCCCTTACATTGCTCTATTGGCTTCCCGCCAAGCATTTAATACTTCCTGGAAACCCCCCTTTTTCAAGCCCCTGAAACCGCCTCTACCATGCAATTTTGTATGATATTTCATTAACATCATCTAATTTGCTCTTTTTGCAATCACGGGAAGCCGATGTAACTCCTTCATACTTGATGCAGTTAGGAAGAAACCGTGAAGATCGCATTTCCGTATTTTCGCCAAATGTCGCCTCCGAACCCACCCAAAACTGTGCCCTGGAACCGCCTCTGTTCAAGTTAAGAACTCAAAATTTTGACTCCAAATCTGGAGTTCAATTCTATGAAAAGTCCCCAAATTTCATGGGCCTGCTCCCAGCCGTTCTGGAGATATCTGCGAAAAACATGAGGGGGGGGGGGGGGGGGGGGTGGAATCCGCCCCCCCTGTTACAAATAGGGTTAAGACATATAACAGGGACCTCAATGCTCATTTAGTCCATTATTTCAGCAATTATCAGCGTTAAAACTTGGGCGTTTTTAGAGACTAGTATCAGATAGCGAGTACTTGATCGGCACTTGATCGGCACTACTTCCACCACTTTTATCTTAAGATCAATTTGAGAGTTTTGAATTATCTGCAAGTCCTACACTGGATCACAAAATGATTATGCAATTCAAAACTGACGGGACTTTGTATTACTACACACTGTTCGTTGAGGTTTTGTGTTATTGTGGTTTTCTTATCTCCGGCCTTTAGCGTTGAGAATTTGGTGTTGGCGTATTCATTTTTTGGCATGAAAATTCATGAAAAATGTAGAATTTTATTGGAAAACTAGGTAACTGCTGGTGTCGTTGGACAAAAAGAAGTTGATTTGCTTTCAAATATTGCTTATTTTACCGGAAATATGCCATAAGTGAGGTGTTTTTATTAGCATAAAAGAGATGGCTGGCTCTGCCTCACCCGGTCCTGCAGAAAATATGCGGTGGCATCACCGCGCACTTTGGAATGTCCTTACGTGCAGAAGAGGTCATTTCCAGAAAAATGTGGCTACCGTGGGACTTCTACCACCTTTATAAGTACGTTTTACTATGTAACTCAATTATTCTGAGAAAAAAAACGTATAATCCCTTTAAAACAAGTCGACTATCATTACCAGTTGGGTAAAGAGAGACGACGCTGTCGGTTTAGAGTCCCTATTCAAATACACATGGGCCTTATTTTTTACTGATGTCAAAATTAAACTCGAATATCTTTTTGATTAGATCATTGTAGACTGTGGTTGTTTTAACTGCTACCATACTTACTTTCAATGTCAAGCAGGGGCGCAGCCAGGGGGGGGGGGGGGGGGCAATTACCCCCCCCCCCCCTTACGGGTCACAGGGGGGCCCCGCCGAGATTGGCCCAGATACCATTTGCATTAGCTAAATGGCTTTCAAAAAGTCACAGAGGAGCCCTCAAACCAGGCAAGGGCCACTCTGGTGCATGCCAAGGGCCCTCAGAGACACTGAAGGGCTTTCGAAGCCGGTCCAGGGGGCCTCTTGGGCATGTCCAGGGGCCCATTGAGCCCACCGATCGGCCCAAAAAACTGTCCAGGGGCCTCTCGAGCATGTCCAGGGGCCCCATTGAGCCCACTTAAGGGCGTACAAACATGCCCAGGGACTTTTAGAGCATGCCCTGGGGCCCATTGAGCTCACTCAGGGGCCCCCAAAGCCGGCCTAGGGGCCTCTAGAGCATGTCCACTTGTCCAGGGGCCAATTGAGCCCACCTACGGCCTAACAAACCTGCCCAGTGGCCTCTCGAGCATGTCCATGGGCCCATTGAGTATGTTCAGGGGTCTCGAGCCTGGCCAGGGGCCCATTATAGTCTGTTTTGGGGCCTCTTGCCCAGGGGCCATTATAGTTTTCCCAGAGGCCCATCGAGTCTGTTCAGGGGCCTCTCGAACCTGCCCAGGGGCCATTAGAGCCTGCCCAGAGGCCTCTCGAGCTTGCCCAGGGGCCCATTGAGTCTGTTCAGGGGCTTCTCGAACCTGCCCAGGGACCTCTCGAGCTTACCCAGGGGCCCATTCAGTCTGTTCAAGGGCCTCTTGAACCTGCCTAGGAGCCATTAGAGTCTGTTCAGGGGCCTCTCGAGCTTTCCCAATAGTCCATTGATCCCGTTCAGGGGCCTCTTGAACCTGCCCAGGGGCTATTAGAGTCTGATCAGGGGCCTCTCGGCTTGCCATGGGGCCATTGAGTCTGTTCAGGGCCCTCTCGAGCTTATCCAGAGGCCCATTGAGTCTGTGAACGGAGCCCTCGAGCCTGCCCAAGGGTTGCTAGCCGTCGCCTGGAGCGCCTGTTATAGTTGGAGCGCCTGCTAGCCGTGGTCGGCGCAGTCATAATGAGCGGTAATGTGCTGTACTCTGACCCACCTGGTGCAATGTTTTCTTGGGTTTAAAAATGGTAATTTGATAAGTCTGATGCGTTTTTGAATTCGGGGGGGGGGGGGCAGGTGGTAGTACAAAACAATTCAACAATTTTCCTCTCAGGAGAGTGTGTGCTGCAATATTTGTCAGCCAGGGGCGTCGCCGACGGGAGGGTCGGGGGAGGTCTAGGCAAACTCCCTTCACTTTTAGATGGCGGGGGAGGGGGTCGACCCCCCCCTTTTTTGCGGGAAAAATTAACAATTTATCGTAAAAATTGCCTTTGCAGTGCAGTCAAAATCCAGCTATCTAGTGTCAAAAACTGGAAATTTTCGCGCCGCTTCGCGGCATGACATAAGTTTCGCAATTGCTTATACAAATTTGGAAAATGGGAAAAAGAATTGCATTCAGTGTCTGGCAGAGGCTCTCCTTGGCGGGAATTGCTGGCCCCAGTGCCCATTCCCTTCATAAAATATTCACTTTTAAGTTTCAAGCAGGCTACATGTTGAGCTAGTTTGCCGAGTTCCGAAAAAGGCGACGCGAACGCAAAGACGAAAGAAGAGATCGGGACCCGGAAGCTGCTCCAGCGGTGCCCAATTTGCTGGACCGAAGAGCTAATAGTGGGAACAGGCCAGGACCAAGCCATCTCACCTCACGGTCTGGTTCCATTATTAACATTTCGTTTTCCAGGACGTAAAATTAACATTTTCACGCCGCTTCGCGGCGTCACATCGGTAGTCATCGTCATAACGAAGCCATAGTCTTCATCATCGGTTCGTCGTAACGCTAAATTGAATGAATAGCATTTTTAGCTTATTATCCAAGCTACAAGGCCCACCGCCTATATTTATGGGTTTTATCAGGCAAAACCGTAAAAATTTCGCGCCGCTTCGCGGCGCTAACTAACAAGTACATACCTACCTACTATAACATGAAAATCCACATAAATGCTGCAAAGGCTTAAATACACGTATCAAAATGGGGGTACATTTTTCGTCATTTCAGCCGCCCCACACTCAAAAGCCGTCCCCCACCTGTTGTCAGCTAAGATATGTTTTCTCTCCTGTACGTAACAATACAAATTAGTAATGCGCTCAGTACAATGCCTACTGAGGGTCCTGGTCCATTCCAGCTTATCAAAAGTAAACGAAGAAAATTTGTTAAAAAGGGGGCCTCACAAAATAAAGTGGCCGAAATCCGTAGAGTTTTTCATATCCAGGGGTATTTTTTTGGGGTGGGGGGCCTCTCCCAGGGGCTTGCCCCCCCTTTCTGAAGGTCTGGCTGCGCCCCTGATGTCAAGCCAGCAAAATGGATATCTCAACTCAAATATAATGTTAAGGTGGGATAGTCCCTTTAAAAAAATCGAGCCACGGGTCCATTTTTTGTTATAAGAATGGCCTCAGATATTTGTCTCCATCGATACTTTTATTTATGGCACAAAGGCAGTCATTATACATTATTACCGAACGCTTTTGCATGTGAGGCTTGGTCGTTTGGGGGGGGGGGGCAAACATGCCATTTTGGGCTGGGGGGGGGGGGGCAGCCGCCCTAAATTCCCACCTCCCCTGGATCCGCCAGTGAGTGGCGCACCCAGGATTCACTCCGGGGGGGAATTTGTTTTATCAGGGGGCATAAGGTACTCCCACAAAAAAACTCACCGGATTTAGCCCACTATACTTTTAGAGGGCCATATTTTCAACATTTTTCCTTTAAAAATAAAAATAAAATCATTCATTTTTTTCTCGAAATAGGGCTCTTCGGGCCCTATTTCCAAAGCGGCACATACGGCCAAGGGGCACGCACGGACCTGCAGGAGGGGGCAATTGCCCTGTTTGCCTCCCCCTTGGGTACGCCTGCCTAGAGCCTATGCTCAACAGCAAGGTAACGACTAAAGCTCAACACTACAGCTGCCGACTGCTGCTGCCATCTATGAAGCGGCCAGTGAACCTCTCACATCTGGGAAGGTGAAACCTGATGCGTGTGACGGCGCAGCTGGTTGTGCGTGTGGCCCGAGGGCAGGGATGCGCGGGCGGAGCGTATCTGCACCCTTCCCACGGGCAAGCCAGCACCGGAGAGCCGCGAGCGCCCGGCGGCCGGCCGGCGGAGGGCTGCTGCTGGTGGTGAGAGGTAGGGACAGCTTTGGTGTTCACCTGGCGCACCGGACGGTCCGGAACCGGACGGCAGAACAGCAGACAGAACTGCAGACGGGACGCTATGGACTACACGTAGGTACACACTACACACTCAGTCCAGACGAGGTCAACGAAGTAATACAAAAAACACACTTGATACATTTTCTCATGTATATTTTTTTATTGAAGCTATAAAACCTAAAAAACTCTTTTCATCTTTATACTCAGCCACTTCCGGCACTCAGTCACTTACGGTGCTAAGCGCTTTGACGCGTGCGCTCCATATCCGAATATTTGTATTGGTCATGATGACCGTTTTTACCTTGCGATTTAAATCCCTTCACCTGGCTAGTAACTATCCCACAAAGTCTCGGCTCTCAGAATTGTGGTCTGCGGACTGTATGCACAGTATCAGTGTCAGTATATCATCTCCCACCGCGACTATATGCACAGAAAGATCAGCCAGTTCAGCGTCAGTATATCATCTCCCACCGCGACTATATGCACAGAAAGATCGGCCAGTATCAGCGTCAGTATATCATCTCCCACCGCGACTATATGCACAGAAAGATCAGCCAGTATCAGTGTCAGTATATCATCTCCCCCCGCGACTATATGCACAGAAAGATCAGCCAGTTCAGCGTCAGTATATCATCTCCCACCGCGACTATATTCACAGAAAGATCAGCCAGTTCAGCGTCAGTATATCATCTCCCACCGCGACTATATGCACAGAAAGATCAGCCAGTTCAGGGTCAGTACATCATCTCCCACCGCGACTATATGCACAGAAAGATCAGCCAGTTCAGCGTCAGTATATCATCTCCCACCGCGACTATATGCACAGAAAGATCAGCCAGTTCAGCGTCAGTATATCATCTCCCACCGCGACTATATGCACAGAAAGATCAGCCAGTTCAGCGTCAGTATATCATCTCCCACCGCGACTATATGCACAGAAAGATCAGCCAGTATCAGTGTTAGTATATCATTTCCCACCGCGACTATATGCACAGAAAGATCAGCCAGTATCAGTGTCAGTATATCATCTCCCACCGCGACTATATGCACAGAAAGATCAGCCAGTTTCAGTGTCAGTATATCATCTCCCACCGCGACTATATGCACTGAAAGATCAGCCAGTATCAGTGTTAGTATATCATTTCCCACCGCGACTATATGCACAGAAAGATCAGCCAGTTCAGCGTCAGTATATCATCTCCCACCGCGACTATATGCACAGAAAGATCAGCCAGTTCAGCGTCAGTATATCATCTCCCACCGCGACTATATGCACAGAAAGATCAGCCAGTTCAGCGTCAGTATATCATCTCCCACCGCGACTATATGCACAGAAAGATCAGCCAGTATCAGTGTCAGTATATCATCTCTCACCGCGACTATATGCACAGAAAGATCAGCCAGTTCAGCGTCAGTGTATCATCTCCCACCGCGACTATATGCACATAAAGATCAGCCAGTTCAGCGTCAGTATATCATCTCCCACCGCGACTATATGCACAGAAAGATCAGCCAGTATCAGCGTCAGTATATCATCTCCCACCGCGACTATATGCACAGAAAGATCAGCCAGTTCAGCGTCAGTATATCATCTCCCACCGCGACTATATGCACAGAAAGATCAGCCAGTTCAGCGTCAGTATATCATCTCCCACCGCGACTCTATGCACAGAAAGATCAGCCAGTATCAGCGTCAGTATATCATCTCCCACCGCGACTATATGCACAGAAAGATCAGCCAGTTCAGCGTCAGTATATCATCTCCCACCGCGACTATATGCACAGAAAGATCAGCCTGTTCAGCGTCAGTATATCGTCTCCCACCGCGACTATATGCACAGAAAGATCAGCCAGTTCAGCGTCAGTATATCATCTCCCACCGCGACTATATGCACAGAAAGATAAGCCAGTATCAGTGTCAGTATATTATCTCCCACCGCGACTATATGCACAGAAAGATCAGCCAGTTCAGTGTCAATATATCATCTCCCACCGCGACTATATGCACAGAAAGATCAGCCAGTTCAGCGTCAGTATATCATCTCCCACCGCGACTATATGCACAGAAAGATCAGCCAGTATCAGGGTCAGTATATCATCAGCGTCAGTATATCATCTCCCACCGCGACTATATGCACAGAAAGATCAGCCAGTTCAGCGTCAGTATATCATCTCCCACCGCGACTATATGCACAGAAAGGTCAGCCAGTTCAGCGTCAGTATATCATCTCCCACCGCGACTATATGCACAGAAAGATCAGCCAGTTCAGCGTCAGTATATCATCTTCCACCGCGACTATATGCACAGAAAAATCAGCCAGTATCAGCGTCAGTATAACATCAGCGTCAGTATATCATCTCCCACCGCGACTATATGCACAGAAATATCAGCCAGTTCAGCGTCAGTATATCATCAGCGTCAGTATATCATCTCCCACCGCGACTATATGCACAGAAAGATCAGCCAGTTCAGCGTCAGTATATCATCTCCCACCGCGACTATATGCACAGAAAGATCAGCCAGTATCAGTGTCAGTATATCATCTCTCACCGCGACTATATGCACAGAAAGATCAGCCAGTTCAGCGTCAGTATATCATCTCCCACCGCGACTATATGCACAGAAAGATCAGCCAGTTCAGCGTCAGTATATCATCTCCCACCGCGACTATATGCACAGAAAGATCAGCCAGTATCAGGGTCAGTATATCATCAGCGTCAGTATATCATCTCCCACCGCGACTATATGCACAGAAAGATCAGCCAGTTCAGCGTCAGCATATCATTTCCCACCGCGACTATATGCACAGAAAGATCAGCCAGTTCAGCGTCAGTATATCATCTTCCACCGCGACTATATGCACAGAAAGATCAGCCAGTATCAGCGTCAGTATAACATCAGCGTCAGTATATCATCTCCCACCGCGACTATATGCACAGAAATATCAGCCAGTTCAGCGTCAGTATATCATTTCCCACCGCGACTATATGCACAGAAAGATCAGCCAGTTCAGCGTCAGTATATCATCTTCCACCGCGACTATATGCACAGAAAGATCAGCCAGTATCAGCGTCAGTATAACATCAACGTCAGTATATCATCTCCCACCGCGACTATATGCACAGAAATATCAGCCAGTTCAGCGTCAGTATATCATCAGCGTCAGTATATCATCTCCCACCGCGACTATATGCACAGAAAGATCAGCCAGTATCAGCGTCAGTATATCATCTCCCACCGCGACTATATGCACAGAAATATCAGCCAGTTCAGCGTCAGTATATCATCAGCGTCAGTATATCATCTCCCACCGCGACTATATGCACAGAAAGATCAGCCAGTATCAGCGTCAGTATATCATCAGCGTCAGTATATCATCTCCCACCGCGACTATATGCACAGAAAGATCAGCCAGTATCAGCGTCAGTATATCATCTCCCACCGCGACTATATGCACAGAAAGATCAGCCAGTTCAGCGTCAGTATATCATCTCCCACCGCGACTATATGCACAGAAAGATCAGCCAGTTCAGCGTCAGTATATCATCTCCCACCGCGACTATATGCACAGAAAGATCAGCCAGTATCAGTGTCAGTATATCATCTCTCACCGCGACTATATGCACAGAAAGATCAGCCAGTTCAGCGTCAGTATATCATCTCCCACCGCGACTATATGCACAGAAAGATCAGCCAGTTCAGCATCAGTATATCATCTCCCACCGCGACTATATGCACATAAAGATCAGCCAGTATCAGCGTCAGTATATCATCTGCCACCGCGACTATATGCACAGAAAGATCAGCCAGTATCAGTGTCAGTATATCATCTCCCACCGCGACTATATGCACAGAAAGATCAGCCAGTTCAGCGTCAGTATATCATCTCCCACCGCGACTATATGCACAGAAAGATCGGCCAGTTCAGTGTCAGTATATCATCTCCCACCGCGACTATATGCACAGAAAGATCAGCCAGTATCAGCGTCAGTATATCATCTCCTACCGCGACTATATGCACAGAAAGATCAACCAGTTCAGCGTCAGTATATCATCTCCCACCGCGACTATATGCACAGAAAGATCAGCCAGTATCAGTGTCAGTATATCATCTCCCACCGCGACTATATGCACAGAAAGATCAGCCAGTTCAGTGTCAGTATATCATCTCCCACCTCGACTATATGCACAGAAAGATCAGCCAGTTCAGTGTCAGTATATCATCTCCCACCGCGACTATATGCACAGAAAGATCAGCCAGTTGAGCGTCAGTATATAATTTCCCACCGCGACTATATGCACAGAAAGATCAGCCAGTATCAGTGTCAGTATATCATCTCCCACCACGACTATATGCACAGAAAGATCAGCCAGTTCAGCGTTAGTATATCATCTCCCACCGCGACTATATGCACAGAAAGATCAGCCAGTATCAGTGTCAGTATATCATCAGCGTCAGTATATCATCTCCCACCGCGACTATATGCATATAAAGATCAGCCAGTATCAGTGTCAGTATATCATCAGCGTCAGTATATCATCTCCCACCGCGACTATATTCACAGAAAGATCAGCCAGTTCAGCGTCAGTATATCATCTCCCACCGCGACTATATGCACAGAAAGATCAGCCAGTTCAGCGTCAGTATATCATCTCCCACCGCGACTATATGCACAGAAAGATCAGCCAGTTCAGCGTCAGTATATCATCTCCCACCGCGACTATATGCACAGGAAGATCAGCCAGTTCAGGGTCAGTACATCATCTCCCACCGCGACTATATGCACAGAAAGATCAGCCAGTATGTGTCAGTATATCATCTCCCACCGCGACTATATGCACAGAAAGATCAGCCAGTTCAGCGTCAGTATATCATCTCCCACCGCGACTATATGCACAGAAAGATCAGCCAGTTCAGCGTCAGTATATCATCTCCCACCGCGACTATATGCACAGAAAGATCAGCCAGTTCAGCGTCAGTATATCATCTCCTACCGCGACTATATGCACAGAAAGATCAGCCAGTTCAGTGTCAGTATATCATCTCCCACCTCGACTATATGCACAGAAAGATCAGCCAGTTCAGTGTCAGTATATCATCTCCCACCGCGACTATATGCACAGAAAGATCAGCCAGTTGAGCGTCAGTATATCATTTCCCACCGCGACTATATGCACAGAAAGATCAGCCAGTATCAGTGTCAGTATATCATCTCCCACCACGACTATATGCACAGAAAGATCAGCCAGTTCAGCGTTAGTATATCATCTCCCACCGCGACTATATGCACAGAAAGATCAGCCAGTATCAGTGTCAGTATATCATCAGCGTCAGTATATCATCTCCCACCGCGACTATATGCATAGAAAGATCAGCCAGTATCAGTGTCAGTATATCATCAGCGTCAGTATATCATCTCCCACCGCGACTATATTCACAGAAAGATCAGCCAGTTCAGCGTCAGTATATCATCTCCCACCGCGACTATATGCACAGAAATATCAGCCAGTTCAGCGTCAGTATATCATCAGCGTCAGTATATCATCTCCCACCGCGACTATATGCACAGAAAGATCAGCCAGTATCAGCGTCAGTATATCATCAGCGTCAGTATATCATCTCCCACCGCGACTATATGCACAGAAAGATCAGCCAGTTCAGCGTCAGTATATCATCTCCCACCGCGACTATATGCACATAAAGATCAGCCAGTTCAGCGTCAGTATATCATCTCCCACCGCGACTATATGCACAGAAAGATCAGCCAGTATCAGCGTCAGTATATCATCTCCCACCGCGACTATATGCACAGAAAGATCAGCCAGTATCAGTGTCAGTATATCATCTTCCACCGCGACTATATGCACAGAAAGATCAGCCAGTATCAGCGTCAGTATATCATCTCCCACCGCGACTCGCCGTTCAGAGTTCAGACGCAACTGGCCGTCGCGGGCGGCTGAACCAGTGTAATAGAACAACGGGTAGAACAGTAAGGAATGTAACGCCCAAATGAATTAGACAAGATATAATTTGTATCGTAATTGTTTTGTCTATTATAAATTAAAGGTATTGTTTGCTATCAATAACTTATATTTCCCTAGATTATATCTTTATTTATTGAATTAAACGCCAGCAAATATACGAAGTGGTAGTCAAAGTAGTGTATTTGCAGTACATGTAGTAGTATTTGGAAGCGGTCATAATAATTATGCTACGAAGTAGTAGTCGAAGTAGTGTATATTTCACTACTGTGTAATGATATTTGCATTTATTATGCATTGCATGCTATATATGTGCATATTATATATGCATTTGGAAGCGGTCAGCGGTCGTTCCGACATTTTTTAACCCCCAAGCCCATTTAACCCCTTTACGCCCGGAATATCGAAAAATGATATATTAAAACATTGTAGCTAAGGCTTGTAGCTATCTGTTCCAGAAGTTGGATTTAAAATATGTACCATAAGTTACGAGCCAGACTCGTCTGAAAATCATCGATTTAACATGGGAACCCTATGGTGTAGTAGGTTTTTAACGCCCAAACGCCCGAGTGCTGTCAACCGTTACCGGTGGGGGCTGGGCTGAACCCCTTGATAGGTGCGTGTGCGTCGGGCGGCGACCGGTCGGCGTCTCCGTCCTCCGGTCCTGGTCGGCGCAGAGCGGGAGGGGAGGGGACGGGCCAGCCCGACCCCGCGCGCCGCCCACCAAAAAAACGCACTGCGCCCCAGTCGGCCGGCTACCGGGAGGCGACGCGCTGTGTGAAGCTATTTCTGGCGCGAGCCCGGCTATTTTGGGCGGCACGTGCTCCAGTTTTGGCGGGGCGGATCCAGGTGAGTGGGTGAGGCGGGGTCAGGGTCAACACTTGTCGTCAGGGTGAGCTCCTGCAGGGGGGCAGTACGGCGCTGTGTGCGTGTGTGACAGGGGGAAGTAGGTGAGAAGTGTGACAGCTGATTGTTTAGAGGGTGTGATGGGGGAAGTAGGTGGGAAGTGTGACAGCTGATTGTTTAGAGGGTGTGAAGGGGGAAGGAAGTCGATGGGAAGTGTGACAGCTGATTGTTTCGGTGTGACAGCTGACCGAATTTTCACTGGGATTTATTTTAAGATCAAGGTCAGTATGGGTTTTCACATTAATTAAATGCATGCCGTGATGTAGGTAACGTCGAGGTCAAGAGACAATCACAACCCTGAGACCTGGTGATGTAACTGCGATTCGATACGTTTAAATTTGTCGTTAAGAATTCAACAGGCAATCTTTGATACCTTCAGAGACGATTTTTCATTTTCTGATACGCTAATTGAGCAAGTCGGTTTTAAGATAAATTCAAGGGATACTCACTGGTTAATTTCTACCGGTAAATTCTTAACTTTTGTCAGATATTATGCATCCCACGACCCACCGTCGCATTCTTTTATGGAATCGTGTCGGATCTATAATCCCATGATATCAAATTCCATCCATAATTTTGTCCCTGGATCCTGTCGGATCTGACATTTCCGGCTTAATTTCTAGAAGTGATATACTGGAATCCAGTGCTACATTTGGTAGCACTGGAGATAGTGATATACTGGAATCCAGTGCTACATTTGGTCTTGAGCTATGCCGAGAGACTGGGGCGTCGCCACGGATTTTTGAGTGTGTGTGTGCAAGGGCCGATCCAGCCGGCCGTTTTTTTTTGTGGGAGAGGGGGGGGGGGGGGGGGGGGCGTTTTTTTTAGCGAACCTTACCTACCCCCAATTTCGAATTTCTTCCCGGATTTGGGCCACTTTATTTTGCAACCACACGATTTCTAATGTTTTTTATATTTAATTTGTAAGGTTTTCGATCTTCTGGGATATCGAAAAGGGAAGATGTCGGCTTGCAGTTTGTATTGTTCCGACATTGTCTTACACTGAGCAAAACTATGTCAATTGTCAGCTGTACCCAGGGGCGTTGCCGATAATTTTTGAGTGGGGGGGGGGGGGGGGGTCGGCTGAAATTACGAACAAAATGTACCCCAATTTGTTATGCGTGTATTTAAACCTTTGCAGCATTTTTAATGTGGATTTGCATGTTATAGTAGGTAGGTACTTGTTAGTTAGCGCCGCGAAGTGGCGCGAAATTTTTACGGGTTTGCCTGAAAAACTTAAATATAGGCGGTGGGCCTTGTAGAGGATAAGAAGCTAAAAATGCTATTAATTCAATTCAGTGTTGCAATGAACCGAAGACGATGACTATGACTTCGTTATGACGATGACTACCGATGTGACGACACGAAGTGGCGTACACAAAACATGGGTCCTGGAAAAAACAAACAAAATTGGAACCAGTCCGTGAGTGGAGCCAAGACCTCTTTTCCTGGTTGCACATCTCGGTATGATGAACAATATTGAAATGAATGTAGTTTTTCATATACATTCGCATTGGATAGTAAATCACGATGACCGGTGGCAGTCAGCCATAGGCGTAGGAACAGGGGGTGGGGGGCAGCCGACCCCCCAACATTTTGGATTTTAACATTACGCCTATGGGCGTTGCATGGAAAGAATCTACTTCAGAATGCATCCGCCCCCCCCCCCCCCTCCCCAACTTGAACATAGTTCCTACGACCCTGCCGTCAGCGCTCAATAGTACATATGATAATACTAACTGTATTACATATGTAACGAACTGTGACAAACAACTGGTAACAGTGCAATGGTTTGAAAGCAGCAAGAGGCATAACGACTTTTCCGCGCATAAATGGTCCCTGTGGATCTGGAAGAGCCTGGGGGAGATGGCTTGGGGAGATAGTCCTGGCCTGCAGGGTTGTGCTTGACTCAGATTCGGTGATTCAAATTTGACTCAAAACTGACTCAACTCAACTTGAGTCAGAGTTGAGTCGCTTAAGAAAAATAGGGGCTCAACTTGAGTCAGAGTCGAGTCACTTAAGAAAAATAAAGGGGTTGAGTTGAGTCAGAGTTGAGTCACATGGATGTCGCTTGAGTCAAAGTTGAGTCGCCTGGATGCCGCTCAAGTCACTGTTGAGTCGACTCATCCTCTTACGAGTCAGTCACATCTGACGAGAAAAACAAATCCTAGCAACTGCATAATAAAGGCGTCCAAACAATGTTATAGTGTGAGAGTGTGAATTTGGGTGCTTTTCAAACCCACTTTATTATCATTAGTTGATAATAAATCAATGTTGTATTTCACAAACTTAAAGAGTACTTCACTACATCACTTACTCTGCTGACTGATCCTTATCTTAAGTGAAGCAATACAATATGAAATACATACATACTACATAGACATGATAACTGCAGTATATATAACCTAATAATAACCATATCAACATGATTTACACTGTATCACATAGCATCAAAATAATGACCAACTTAAACCAATAATTAAAGCCAACTGATGATATGTCAGCATGCTTACGCACGTACCCAGATAATATATTTAAGCTTGAACCCCTGTCACTGACAACCGATCTAACTTGAACTAAAACATCCCATGACCCCTACGAACACATACAAGGTTATCGCCAATTTGTCTTCAATGTTTTACGAACCACACATTTTATTTTATTTTATTATTATCATTATTGCTATTATATATTTTAATATACCTTACATTGCAGGTGGATGCAGTAGATATTTATGATAATGCAATATTAATGTGCCTTCATCCAGTGTAAATCAAAATAACAGTATTTACATATAATATTCCAATTACTTTTTGCAAGTCAAATACCTACATTTGAATCAAAGTCGTGAAGTCCGTTGAACATGAGTCAAAAATGAGTCGACTCAAGAAATTTTCACATGAGTCAGAGTTGAGTCAGGAGTAAAAGCAAATGAGTCAAAGTTGAGTCGACTCAAACAAAATTATCCCCCGCTTGAGTCAGAGTTGAGCCAGGGGCAACAGCAAATGAGTCAAAGTTGAGTCGACTCAAAACAACTAATTCCTCCCTCTTGAGTCAGAGTTGAGTCAGAGTCCCTTCGAAAATGAGTCAGAGTCGAGTCAGTCTAACAAATCTGAGTCGAGCACAACCCTGCTGGCCTGGTCCCCACTATTCACGTCAAATGATCCCACCTCCAAAGAAGGATGCGGTCGAGCCCCAGCTACAGTGTTTGACTGAGAGATGGGACACAGGATTTAATCAGGCCATAAGTACCCACAATTCTGCTATCTCGGATTTGTTTTATATCGGTGAATTTAGGTCAGTTCGATCTCGTGACTTCCCCAATATAAGTTAACGGGAAACTTTAAAAATGCTTCAGCTATCAGGAAAGCACACATTAGATCAGACCAATTGTCTCAATAACATGTTATTTTAGCTCATTCTTGATGACCCAAGCACAATTTTACTCAGTGATTGCCACATGGTCAGCTGGTCAGCTGGGGTCATTTGAGGTCACCACCACTTCCTGCCAATAACTCTTAATGAAATAAAGATATAAACATGTGAACGTGTGTTTATCTCGTCGAGACACTTCCGGAAATGTGTAACATGACCTACCTGGGTACCGCATAACCTGGGATGATTTTGACTTGAGGTCAAAATTTGAATTTAACCTAACCCGAGCATTATGGACATGGTTCGAAGTGTATGACGAGAAGAACAGGATAACGGAAGAATACCTTTCTATCGTTTGCCTATATATTTATGGGAGAGGAAGTTATATACTAAACACTTTTTGACAAAAACAGTGTGACCTGTGGTGACCTCTGGAACCTATACTATCGACCTGATCTAAAAATGGAGTACACCCAAGCAATGACAAATTTAAGACCTTTCCTCTACTTTGCAGTTTGCTCCTCTTCCTAGCTATCGCAGTACCTGAAATATTTTGGGGCTTCTGGAGAAGATTGCTAAAAATTAAAACAATTTTGGCCTTTGATGACATCTGGTGCCTGGTGGTTATCTCAATATTAACCCGCACAAAATAATCGAAATAATTTCGACATGAATTTAGACGAGCTATCTAACGGCATTTGTGTTTTATTGTGCCTAATCCCCATTGGAGCCGAGTTCGAGGGGGCGTTCAGATGCCTCCCCTGACACGACTAAGGTGGCGCCGAGCACCGGCAGGGCCCGGGTTAAGAACTGCTTTAAAACAAACTCTCCCTTGTATAAGCTGCTTAGATCTTCCTATAAAATCAGGAAATGTGTTAATTATCGGACAATTTCAGTCGTTTTGGTAAAGTATGGCGCCCATGGACCCCTTCGAACCGTTTCTGTTCGGCCCCCCAATCGTTTTCAAAAATCACACAGCTGGCGTGAACCTTTGTCGATGTGCATGTTTAGGTATATTTAACATTTTTATTCAGCTTCATTATTTTATTATTATACTATTTCATTTCTAGTTTGCACTTATGTTTGAGTAATTATCACACTTAAAATATTGCATCAGTATAAGTACGCTTAACCATATACCCTAGCAGCATTTTCTCGAACTGTCCGCTCCCCTACAGTGAGAATTCCTTAGCTGAGGCCCTGGTTTGATCAATGTACGTTGTGGACATGTAATAAACACCTTGTTGTTAGCCATAATAGCCAAAGGAGTGTTATGAACTTATGAGCATCACTTTGCCGTGTTTCGAATTGATCGCTGATGTGCATGGCTCGTTTGTAAGCTGAAGCGAGCTCAAGCTCGACACGGGTGTGCTTCTCTTGACGGCTTGTTCGCTAGCTCCAACAAACACCAACAACACCGCAATTATTTTCAGTGAATGAAGCGAAACGTTTCGATAATGAGAAAAATGAATAACGATGTCTTGAACTAACACGTAAAACAATATGTATCGTTTGATAAGAATTCCTCGTTTAAAATGCGGATACGATATGCTGATATTGTGCTGTATTGTATTCCACAGCAGGACTGGCTCATCGGAAGCATACCAACTGCACCACAAAGGTTAGTCATCGGAAGCATACCAACTGCACCAGAAAGGTTAGTCATTACTCATTAGTCATTACACTGAGAGAAAAAGTTACTAGGGTGTTTAGTTTTGCGCTAGTGTCAAAAATTACGAGGCCTTTACTAACCACCCCTAGTAAAACGTACTAGGGGTATTATCACCAGTTTTACTAGGGACCTGGTCCAATTTACCAGCCCGAAACCACGAGCTAGTCTAAGCGTACTAGCCCGGTTACGACGGGGGTAGTACGCTTACTAGCCCGGTTACGACGGGGGTAGTCACGCTTACTAGCCCGGTTACGAGGGGGTAGTACGCTTACTAGCCCGGTTACGACGGGGGTAGTCACGCTTACTAGCCCGGTTACGAGGGGGTAGTCACGCTTACTAGCCCGGTTACGACGGGGGTAGTCACGCTTACTACCGCAAATACCAGGGTTCAGCGACGGTTACTAACCCTGGTACCAGGGGTATAGTAAGTGGTACTACCTCTCTTACCAGGGGAATTCCCTTTCTTACCAGCCCACTTACCGCATATCCACCAGTTACTGCAGCTTTTGCGTTTGCTATTTTTCGTCCGAATATCTCAACAACAGGCAATTTTTTCCGGAACGAGATTTATTCGTACAGTAAACCGAGTTGAAACATCTGTCATGACAGTTATTACAGTAAACACGCGGCTGATCGCCTGCTCGGGAACGCCCCCCGAGCAGGCGATCACCGTGTTTTGCCCCCGAGGGGCAAAACACGGTTTCAGAACCTTTGGGGGCCATGACCAATTGGCACCCTGGATCCGCCCTTGGGTTGCTGTATTGCAACAAGATTCATTCTATACAAATATGCATGAAATGGGTTTCACATGCATAGCAAAATCACATGGGAGCAAACAAAACTCTATCCCAAATTTCCTGGGAAGTGTGTTGACATTGTTCAAGAATAATTGGAAGTTCGGAGATGATACCTCTGCCTGCATACGTATCTAACTAGAAAATGATACCATGAAAACTGTTAATAATGCAGTTAATACACTACCAACAAAGAGCAACAAGCATAAAGTACAACTTAACAAGTGAGCACTCACCCCTCCAACACACGTAGCACGCACTCACGGTGGAACACTTCCGCACTCACGTCACGCTGTCTCTGCAGCTGCGAATCGATATGGCTGCCACTACTAACAAAGAGCAACAAGCATTAAGTACAATGCAGATAAACTTAACACTTCACCCCTCCAACACACGTACCGACGCAACACGCGCTTACGTCAACGCAGTTTGAATGCACTTGAACGCATGCAGTTTCTGCTTGCGAATCAAGATGGCTGCCGCGTGTGCCGAATTCAGAGGGTAGTTAAAGGCCTGGTAAAAGGGCGAGCCCCCTGGTAAGCACTCTAGTAGGCAGCTTGTCGCGCGTGTGCCGAATTTAAGGGGTAGTTCAAGGCCTGGTTCAAGGGCGAGCCCCCTGGTAGACACTCTAGTAGGCAGATCATACTAGGGTTTCTACCATGGGTGAGAGCCTGGTACTGAATACTACCATTAGTACCAGGCCTCGAAGGGTGGTATGGTAGTAGAAGGGTGGTAGAAGGGCTTTACTAGGGGGCTGGTGAGACCCATAGTATCTTTTTCTCTCAGTGTACCATTATTATTTTTAGCTAGTGGCAAAGTGCATGGGTCATATACCTATCTTGCGTAAACATCAAGAAAATATTCCAGGATCAGATATACATATTTATAAGAGCTGCATCCCAGATACACTTAGGTCTTTTAGATTCTTAGATTATTTTAACCGAAGGTTGTTTAACAAGTATCGATGAGCTCATTGAGATCTTTAAAACAAAAACTCAAAGCGATGCCCGCATGTCAGCAGTCCATCCGTCAATATAGTGCAATATATCCCTCAATATAGTACATACATACACGTTGAAAGCATATCAAATATGCGACATTTTTAGATGATAGTGATAACATTGACAGATGCCCGGGACATTTTAAAAGTGTGCTGGTGTGTGCAAAAGACAAATATACTATTGTTCCATTACATAAATATACTTTTAAATATACTGTACCTAACGTATGTGCCTAATTACATTAAGGCAGCTCAAAATACATTTCGGCCACACAAATTTTTCTTAAAATATATTGATTTCATGTAACGCAAATATGTATTGATCCCGAGCGAAAATTGTTATCCAGGCGTCCAGGCGGCGTTATCCAGGCGTCCAGTGATGGGCATCGTTACTAAACCAATGTAGTTCCGTTACTCGTTACTCCGTTACTCATACAAGTATTTCCGTTACTTGTTACTCCGTTACTCATACAAGTGTTTCCGTTACTCGTTACTTCGTTACTCATACAAGTATTTCCGTTACTCGTTACTCCGTTACTTTGCGACAAATTTAACGGAAGTTACTTTAACTTTAGTCCGTTACTCCTCTACTTTAGTTCAACCCACGCCAGTGCAGGGGGTGGATGCCACCCCACTCCCTCGGTGTTTCGGAAATAACTCGCGTATTTATCAACCGGATTGCGATGAAACGTCCAGTACCCTACTTTATAACAATTTGACACGTACTCTGAAAATGTAAAATCTCTACTGTCCATGACCCGTGACCTATGCTGTTTCTCAAGGTCATGTCAGACGCAACTGGCGTCCCGTAGTATCAATGCTTGTAACTTGTGCAGTTTCCGAGTGTTTGTTGTTCAGTAACATATGAACAGGTGTTAACAGGTGACATTTATGGCTTCCACTGAGATCATGACCTCCGATGACCTGATATTACTTGTTTTGGCATCTGGCAGTATCTAGGGCATTTTGTGACACTGATTTCAAATTTGGCATCCATTTTACATAACAATATGTTCCGCTGGGGTCATGTTCTTAAACAGGTCAACCGAAGTGACGAGGTCACTGACCTCAGATGACCTAAGATGACGTTTTGACCTCTCGTGGGGTACCTTTTTTCTCGGGCGGAAAAAGGTACCCCCCCATTTTTCCTCCGGATTTGGGCCGGTCACCTTATTTTGGTATTCGAGCTCAAGAAATTCACTTTTCGAATTCACAAAAATTTATTTTGTGGACATTTTTCCGAAAATAAATATTTTTCGGGGTCAAAAACCAAACAATCACAAATCCGAGATAGCATTTGGAAGAGAATGTCATGTCCTTTCTTTTGACGTTTTGTATCTGCAATTTGCTTTGAAACTCTATTTTTTACGATTTTTCGAACATGTATTATTTTTCCACCAAAAATGGCATGACATGAAGTTATTCAAACTTAATTATTTCCAAAAATACTACACAAATTTCATTGAAATTTGGTGAAAAGATGTAGAATTGATGCAGTATAAGGTACTGAAAGTTTCACGTTGATATCTATGACAGTTTTAAAGTTATTGAGAAAATCCGGGAGGGGGCAGATTCTGCCCCCCCCCCCCAGCGGGGCGCGTGTCACCGGGGCCGCTTGAATTGCATCAGGTGCGCTGTTTTGTCCATCATTGAAAACAAGGGATACATAACAACTTGAAATTAAATCACTTGAGAGAAGAAAAAAACTTCCGTTTTCATGAAGTTTTCTCCTAAGATCATTGTTGTTCACGTTCAGTGCAGGGAACGTGCAGGGGGGGGGGGGGGGGCGTACTTGTATTTCATCCCCCCAGATTCCTGTGGTGGGGGAGGGGGCATTTGCTCCTGATGTCCGCCCCCTGGATCCACCAGTGGGGCGGATACCATCCCCCCTTAGTTTTTTTTTGGAAATAGCTGAAAACGACGCCATTTCGCGTCGCCATTTTTGGTACAACTGCTTGCCTATCAATTGCCCAAATCTAGTTAATTTGTTTACCTCGGGTCTCCTCAGATGACGTCATGTCACGTCACTAAGTCAAGTCTAGTGATCCCACCTCCCAAAAATGTAAGGTCGTGCCGCAGTCACATTGTTTGACCGATCAGTTAGATATTCACAGGATTCAATCAGGTCATAAACACCTAAAATTCTGCTATTTCAGATGATTGGTATATCGGTGACCTAAGGTGAAGTCTATTTTGTGACCTCCCAATTATAAGTCATTGGGGAAACATGAAAATGCATATAAATCCACAGGAAATGGTTAAATTTGCCCAATTTTCACCAGTCCCGCATCTTTTGCAAAATACAAAGATCCAGTGGCGGATCTACGGTTGGGCAAAATAGGCAATTGCCCCCCCCCCCCCTCCAACCGCCTGAAATCGGCGCAAGATTGACACATTTATTTCCTGATATAGACGAAAATCTAAGCAACTTTTACTAAGGGAAGTTAGCTTTAAATCAGCTATCACTGCATAAGCAAGCCAAATCCGATGCGTGTTCAGAATTGTGTGACTTTTTGGAATCCCCCCCCAACCACCCTTCTGGATCCGCCAATGTAAAGATCCATGTGGTATTTTTATCTTGTGACCTCCACGAGGTAAACTATTCACCCTGAGGTCATTCGTCATTTTTCTTCCATGACTTTTTTACCGAACCAGTACGGCGCCGTATTTGGCGATGAACGAGCGAACGCAAAGGAAATGCATGGTGAATTTCAACTCGATCAGGGAAGTAGTTTCTGAGATACAAATACGTGGTGCACACGTGGGCACGTGCAGAAGCACCCCACCTCTGCCACTTGTGGGAAAGTGGCGGCTGAGAGATCCCTAACCACACACCAAATTTGAACACAATCGGCTCAGCAGTTGCCCCCACCCACTCCAAATTGTGTGAAGACGTTCCTGATCCAACAACACCCGATCTCCCCCACTATGCCGCTAATGAGCAATTGTTCAAAGGATATTGAAATTCGAGATATTCCGGAAATAATTTAAAGACACTTATTTTGGCTGGGAAATACTAAAACTTAGGAAGATCATGACATTTGCATTTTATTTGTATACATTTATCACCGGGTAAGCATATTTTATTTTAATTGAATACCTATCAAGCGAAAAATTACATGGGAATACTTAAATCAGGGTGGGCAACATTTCTTGACTGGGGGAGGGGGGGGGGGGGGGGGGGGACGGCTCATTGGGCATTTGCCCCCCCCCCAGCTAACATGTTAAAATAGGCCCTGAACTGTGCATAATTGCAAAACAGCCGTCTGTGTTGGAACTTGGACGAGAATGAATGCGGATATCTAATAGCGATATTAAGGCCAGTAAAACGCCTTTTTGGGCGATGACCGAGCGGGCGCGCTCTGGTAAAGCTAAAGCAGGTTTGAAATATGAAACGGTACGGGAGCACATGTGACAGTAACACATAGTCCTTTTAGTCATTTTAGTCCTCCATACAAATTGCCAGGCCTCCATGTATGCCAACATAAGAAATAAATTTTATTAAATTGTTCATGATCTCCTTTCTCGAATCCGCCAAAAGCGAGTACGTCCTGAGAGCTACATGCTTCAGCGTATACAAAAAAAAACGAATGCTTAGATTAATAATCCATGTTTGATCAATAATGATTTTTGTTCATTTTGACGTTTGCGTGTGCCACGCACTGTGGTACCACCCCTATCAGAACGCACCATACCAAAATCAAAATTGATTTGATGATCCTATCCAATGGTGAAAACCCGAGCTCAATCGGAGCAGTGGTTACAAAGTTATTGGTTTCCGAAAAGCGTCTGTACGGCTGGTTCGGGCCGGTTCGGGCCGGGTCAAATGTCTAGTAAGTTGACGAGGAACCTCACGGGCGCTTCGCGCCCGCTCGGTAATTATATATATTCTCGAAGAACATGCTGCGCTTGAAACGCACTCCCGTTTGACGGTCACAGGTTGATAAATGCAATTTTCCAACGATTTAGTGTAGCCCCAAATAAATTAATGGCACCACTGACGCCAACGTCGTCGCCTTTTCGCGTAGCGAAGCAAGCGGGGACCGCTTGTAGGCATCTATTTTTGCAAGTTCTTCAAATATTTTAGCACATTTTATTTTGATACCGAACACATACAATATTACTAGCACCCTACGATGAATTAACTATGTATCTCGTTTTTCAGATGGTAGACAATTTATAATTAGCAAATAATAGCTTCTGTAGGTATAATCTTGGAACTCAGTACGTTGTACAGGAATTAGGAGAAGAAACGAGTATACTCGTTTCTTACATTGCAACGGTTGTACAATATTTCAGTGGCGCTATTCCCTAGGGAAACCGCTAGCCGCGCGCGGAACCGGCGTCGCTTTTGTCGTGATGGGGGTTGCGGTTGTTGCGCCGGGATTGGATCGGTGTGGAAATTTTGACGGTGGCCTAAATTTTAGGGGTGGCACTGCCACCCCAGTGTCACGGCAGGGGTGTCAGTCTGCCACCCCTGCCCCTATGGTGGCGCCGCCATTTTCTCAACACAACATTAACGGAGTAATGGAGTAACGGACTTGATTATAAAGTAACGGAAGTTCTTGGTTCGTTACCTGTTTTGAAAAGTAACAAGATCGTTACTCCGTTACTGAAAAAGTAGTTCCGTTAGTAACGGAGTAGCGGAGTAACGGAAGCTGCCCACCACTTCTGAAGATATATTCATATGAGTTCAGTGAAGACAGACGAATGCTCTTTCTCAAGGTTTTGAACGGTGAGGAATTTTTTAAGTGATCTAGTTGACCCTGATGTATATCACAATTTCAGTCATTGGTCGGTGACCACTGCGATCTGTGCCTAACCTAACCTAACCGCCCAGTGGTCGATTTGTCAATTTTAGTCGACAATTATCACTATCTCTCGGTGATCAATGTATACAAAGTGAACCAGGGCCATTTTTCAGTTGTCAGTGATCAAGAAGTAGTGATCCGTGATCAGTTAGTGATCACGGTTTGCTGATATCGGTTTATAAACATCGGTCCGTGTCACTCCGTCTGCATGCAGTGGTTATCACCATGCTGCTGGTACGTGGCTGTGGCTCTGGTGATCCTCCGTTCTCTGACTGGCGGACCCGCCCTTCCCGGTCCGGAGACTCTCCAGCCGGCAGCTCTTCAGCCGGCTTCCTCCGGTGCCGCGACCGGCCCCTGTCCGCTCCGCTACCCATGGCATCACCCCCCCCCCCTCCCAGCCAGGGGACAATGACCGGCGCTCGCTGTTTACGGCGCCACCCTTTTCATACATCCTCGAAAAATCCACTCCCCGAAAAATACCTCGCCAGACGTAAACAAGTTATCTTCGCTTGCTGGCGCTGGGACGGGCCTTTGTTGCCCGCTGCTGCCCATGGGAGAGTGCGGCAAGCTCGGACAAGAAGGGCCGACGCAGGTGCGCGGGGTGCGTGGGCCGGCCGGCCGGCTGGAAAGGGTACTGACCTAGGAGGCTGGACTGGTCGGTTGGCGCAGTGCCGCACGGCGCTCGGCGGCTCCGGAGCAGTAACCTCGGCACACGGGTACCTGTTATCAGTGCCGGCCCGTGGGACGCGAACCGCGGTCATGGGGAGCGGACCGGGCGGCAAAACAAGTCTTCCGCCCAGCTAGTACTGCGAGCTGGAGCGAGACAGAACACCTGGCCTGGCCCCCGCCACTGCCGCTTACTGGCCAGCGTCGCAGCTGCAATGCAGCGGTGGTGGCCTGCGGGGCTGCTGGCAGACCGTCGTTCAGTGGGGAATGGTTTTGGTCGTGGTGGTCAGGTGGCAGATCTAAGCAGATGAACTAATTGCATCGAAATGTGACCAGTGGCGTACCCAGGGTTCACTCCAGGAGGGGCAATTTTTGATCAGAGGGCATAAAGTACCCCCACAAAAAAACTCAACGGATTTGGCCCACTATATTTTTAGAGGGGCATATTTTCAAAAAAACATTCTGAAAAACTCACAAATAATTCATTTTTTTCTCTCGAAATAGGGCCCTTCGGGCCCTATTTCCAAAGGGGCACATACGGCCAAGGGGGCACGTACGGACCTTCATGAGGGGGCAATTACCCCGTTCCCCCCCCTCCTTGGGTACGCCTATGAATGTGACCGCCATTCCAGTCCCAACCGAGTTCTGGTACACTGCATTTGGTGTGGATTGTGGAATCCTGGAACGTCCCTCGATATTTCAATACTGCAGAAAGTCAGGAGGCTGTAGTTACGCTGCGAGGAGGCTGTAGTTACGCTGCAGAAAGTCAGGAGGCTGTAGTTACGCTGCAGAAAGCGAGGAGGATGTAGTTACGCTGCAGAAAGTCAGGAGGCTGTAGTTACGCTGTAGAAAGAGAGTAGGCTGTAGTTACGCTGTAGAAAGTCAGGTGGCTGTAGTTACGCTGCAGAACGTCAGGAGGCTGTAGTTACGCTGCGAGTAGGCTGTAGTTACGCTGCGAGGAGGCTGTAGTTACGCTGCGAGGAGGCCGTAGTTACGCTGCAGAAAGCGAGGAGGCTGTAGTTACGCTGCAGAAAGAGAGGAGGATGTAGTTACGCTGTAGAAAGTCAGGAGGCTGTAGTTACGCTGCAGAAAGTCAGGTGGCTGTAGTTCGCTACAGAAAGCGAGGAGGATGTAGTTACGCTGCGAGTAGGCTGTAGTTACGCTGCGAGGAGGCTGTAGTTACGCTGCAGAAAGCGAGGAGGCTGTAGTTACGCTGCAGAAAGTCAGGTGGCTGTAGTTACGTTACAGAAAGCGAGGAGGATGTAGTTACGCTGCAGAAAGCGAGGAGGATGTAGTTACGCTACAGAAAGCGAAGAGGATGTAGTTACGCTGCGAGTAGGCTGTAGTTACGCTGCGAGGAGGCTGTAGTTACGCTGCAGAAAGTCAGGAGGCTGTAGTTACGCTGCAGAAAGCGAGGAGGCTGTAGTTACGCTGCAGAAAGCGAGGAGGATGTAGTTACGCTACAGAAAGCGAGGAGGATGTAGTTACGCTGCGAGTAGGCTGTAGTTACGCTGCGAGGAGGCTGTAGTTACGCTGCAGAAAGTCAGGAGGCTGTAGTTACGCTGCAGAAAGTCAGGAGGCTGTAGTTACGCTGTAGAAAGAGAGGAGGCTGTAGTTACGCTGTAGAAAGTCAGGTGGCTGTAGTTACGCTACAGAAAGCGAGGAGGATGTAGTTACGCTGCGAGTAGGCTGTAGTTACGCTGCGAGGAGGCTGTAGTTACGCTGCAGAAAGTGAGGAGGCTGTAGTTACGCTACATAAAGCGAGGAGGATGTAGTTACGCTGCGAGTAGGCTGTAGTTACGCTGCGAGGAGGCTGTAGTTACGCTGCAGAAAGTCAGGTGGCTGTAGTTACGCTGCGATGAGGCTGTAGTTACGCTGCAGAAAGTGAGGAGGCTGTAGTTACGCTGCAGAAAGCGAGGAGGCTGTAGTTACGCTACAGAAAGCGAGGAAGATGTAGTTACGCTGCAGAAAGCGAGGAGGATGTAGTTACGCTACAGAAAGCGAGGAGGATGTAGTTACGCTGCGAGTAGGCTGTAGTTACGCTGCGAGAAGGCTGTAGTTACGCTGCAGAAAGTCAGGAGGCTGCAGTTACGCTGCAGAAAGCGAGGAGGATGTAGTTACGCTGCAGAAAGCGAGGAGGATGTAGTTACGCTGCAGAAAGCGAGGAGGATGTAGTTACGCTGCGAGTAGGCTGTAGTTACGCTGCAGAAAGTCAGGAGGCTGTAGTTACGCTGCAGAAAGTCAGGAGGCTGTAGTTACGCTGTAGCAAGAGAGGAGGCTGTAGTTGCGCTGTAGAAAGTCAGGTGGCTGTAGTTACGCTACATAAAGCGAGGAGGATGTAGTTACGCTGCGAGTAGGCTGTAGTTACGCTGCGAGGAGGCTGTAGTTACGCTGCAGAAAGTGAGGAGGCTGTAGTTACGCTACAGAAAGCGAGGCGGATGTAGTTACGCTGCGAGTAGGCTGTAGTTACGCTGCGAGGAGGCTGTAGTAACGCTGCAGAATGTCAGGTGGCTGTAGTTATGCTGCGATGAGGCTGTAGTTACGCTGCAGAAAGTGAGGAGGCTGTAGTTACGCTGCAGAAAGCGAGGAGGATGTAGTTACGCTGCGATGAGGCTGTAGTTACGCTGCAGAAAGTCAGGTGGCTGTAGTTACGCTGCAGAAAGTCAGGAGGCTGTAGTTACGCTGCGAGGAGGCTGTAGTTACGCTGCAGAAAGTCAGGTGGCTGTAGTTACGCTGCAGAAAGTCAGGAGGCTGTAGTTACGCTGTGAGGAGGCTGTAGTTACGCTGCAGAAAGCGAGGAGGCTGTAGTTACGCTGCGAGGAGGCTGTAGTTACGCTGCAGAAAGTGAGGAGGCTGTAGTTGCGCTGCAGAAAGCGAGGAGGATGTAGTTACGCTGCGAGTAGGCTGTAGTTACGCTGCGAGGAGGCTGTAGTTACGTTGCAGAAAGTGAGGAGGCTGTAATTACGCTACAGAAAGTCAGGTGGCTGTAGTTACGCTACAGCAAGCGAGGAGGATGTAGTTACGCTGCGAGTAGGCTGTAGTTACGCTGCTAGGAGGCTGTAGTTACGCTGCAGAAAGTGAGGAGGCTGTAGTTACGCTACAGAAAGCGAGGAGGATGTAGTTACGCTGCGAGTAGGCTGTAGTTACGCTGCGAGGAGGCTGTAGTTACGCTGCAGAAAGTGAGGAGGTTGTAGTTACGCTACAGAAAGTCAGGTGGCTGTAGTTACGCTACAGAAAGCGAGGAGGATGTAGTTTCGCTTCGAGTAGGTTATAGTTACGCTGCGAGGAGGCTGTAGTAACGCTGCAGAAAGTGAGGAGGCTGTAGTTACGCTACAGAAAGCGAGGAGGATGTAGTTACGCTGCGAGTAGGCTGTAATTACGCTGCGAGGAGGCTGTAGTTACGCTGCAGAAAGTGAGGAGGCTGTAGTTACGCTACAGAAAGTCAGGTGGCTGTAGTTACGCTACAGAAAGCGAGGAGGATGTAGTTTCGCTGCGAGTAGGCTATAGTTACGCTGCGAGGAGGCTGTAGTTACGCTGCAGAAAGTGAGGAGGCTGTAGTTACGCTACATAAAGCGAGGAGGATGTAGTTACGCTGCGAGTAGGCTGTAGTTACGCTGCGAGTAGGCTGTAGTTACGCTGCGAGGAGGCTGTAGTTACGCTGCAGAAAGTGATGAGGCTGTAGTTACGCTACAGAAAGAGAGGAGGCTGTAGTTACGCTACAGAAAGTCAGGAGGCTGTAGTTACGAGGGCTTTCGCCAGGTGACACTTATCATTATTTTAGGCAGCGGAGGTTATACATTATCTGTCAAAACTGTAAGAGCTTTTTCTGCTAGCGTAAGATAGCTTTTGTATTTTTCTTGACGCGTTTTAATTTCAGAAAGAAGGTGATGCTAGTTTATCTCCCCTGTCGGCTGTCGTGCAGACATCCTCAATTGTGCTCATCCGGTGTTGTGGATGGAGCAAAACTGGCCTAGGACATCATTGATAGATGGCGCCACGAAGGTCCCATCATTGATAGATGGCGTTACGAGCGATCCGCCAGATGGCGGTGAAGTACCCGGTCAGCGAAAACCCAAGGCAAACTATGCCATCCATACCTTGGCTTCCCAATGTGTAGCATCTTAATTCAGTGAAAACCTATTGGCCGTATGTATGTAAACGAGGCTGCTGAACTAGTATGGAAAACCATGTTCCAGGTCATAGGTGGTGGGAGGTGTCTATACATAATATATATGCATAGGATCGTTGCCGTTTCATGGCCAGTAGCGTACCCAGGATTCACTCCAGGAGGGGACAATTTTTCCTCAGGGGGGCACAAAGTACCCCACCAAAAAAACTCAACGGATTTGGCCCACCATATTTTTAAAAGGTCATATTTTCACAATTTTCTCTTTAAAAAAAATAATGTATTTGTTTTACCAATGGGGGCACGTACACTGTACAGACCTTCAGGGGGGGGGGGGGGCAATTGCCACGTTTGCCCCCCCCCCCTTGTGTACGCCAATGTTCATGGCTAAACCAAGCCTCAGGTCTCCGCAGCGAATCACATATCGACAATCGACACCCAAATATTGCATGACGACATTTGGTGCGAAAACGGCCGATTGCGTGCCACATTCCACAAACGGCTTCATGCCACATTTCTGATTTCCAATTAATTGTTTTCGAAACTGCTGCCGCAAACAAGCCGGAAAGCTTGTCATCACTCGAATTGAAGTGTACAATCTCTGGCACTGTATTTGTTGTGCTGCTCTTCGTTTGTCAGCACCGTCTACGTTCAACACCGCACAATACCGCCCTGTCTGCTCCTCCGACAGAGTTCAACACCGCACAATACCGCCCTGTCTGCTCCTCCGACAGAGTTCAACACCGCACAATACCGCCCTGTCTGCTCCTCCGACAGAGTTCAACACCGCACAATACCGCCCTGTCTGCTCTGACGGAGTTCAACACCGCACAATACCGCCCTGTCTGCTCCTCCGACAGAGTTCAACACCGCACAATACCGCCCTGTCCGACAGAGTTCAACACCGCACAATACCACCCTGTCCGACAGAGTTCAACACCGCACAATACCGCCCTGTCTTCCCCGACAGAGTTCAACACCGCACAATATCGCCCTGTCCGACAGAGTTCAACACCGCACAATACCGCCCTGTCTGCCCCGACAGAGTTCAACACCGCACAATACCGTCCTGTCTGCTCCGACAGAGTTCAACACCACACAATACCGCCCTGTCTGCTCCTCCGACAGAGTTCAACACCGCACAATACCGCCCTGTCTGCTCCGACAGAGTTCAACACCGCACAATACCGCTCTGTCTGCTCCGACAGAGTTCAACACCGCACAATACCGCCCTGTCTGCTCCGACGGAGTTCAACACCGCACAATACCGCCCTGTCCGATAGAGTTCAACACCGCACAATACCGCCCTGTCTGCTCCGATAGAGTTCAACACCGCACAATACCGCCCTGTCTGCTCCGACAGAGTTCAACACCGCACAATACCGCCCTGTCCGATAGAGTTCAACACCGCACAATACCGCCCTGTCTGCTCCGATAGAGTTCAACACCGCACAATACCGCCCTGTCTGCTCCGACAGAGTTCAACACCGCATAATACCGCCCTGTCTGCTCCTCCGACAGAGTTCAACACCGCACAATACCGCCCTGTCTGCCCAGAGTTCAACACCGCACAATACCGCTCTGTCTGCTCCGACAGAGTTCAACACCGCACAATACCACCCTGTCTGCTCCTCCGACAGAGTTCAACACCGCACAATACCGCCCTGTCTGCCCCGACAGAATTCAACACCGCACAATACCGCCCTGTCTGCCCAGAGTTCAACACCGCACAATACCGCCCTGTCTGCTCCGACAGAGTTCAACACCGCACAATACCACCCTGTCTGCTCCGATAGAGTTCAACACCGCACAATACCGCCCTGTCTGCTCCGATAGAGTTCAACACCGCACAATACCACCCTGTCTGCCCCGACAGAGTTCAACACCGCACAATACCGCTCTGTCTGCTCCGTCAGAGTTCAACACCGCACAATACCGTCCTGTCTGCTCCTCCGACAGAGTTCAACACTGCAGAATACCGCCCTGTCTGCTCCTCCGACAGAGTTCAACACCGCACAATACCGCCCTGTCTGCTCCGACAGAGTTCAACACCGCGCAATACCGCCCTGCCTGCTCCTCCGACAGAGTTCAACACCGCACAATACCGCCCTGTCTGCCCCGACAGAGTTCAACACCGCACAATACCGTCCTGTCTGCTCCTCCGACAGAGTTCAACACCGCACAATACCGCCCTGTCTGCTCCGACAGAGTTCAACACCGCACAATACCGCCCTGTCCGATAGAGTTCAACACCGCACAATACCGCCCTGTCTGCTCCGATAGAGTTCAACACCGCACAATACCGCCCTGTCCGACAGAGTTCAACACCGCACAATACCACCCTGTCTGCTCCGACAGAGTTCAACACCGCACAATACCGCCCTGTCTGCTCCTCCGACAGAGTTCAACACCGCACAATACCGCCCTGTCTGCTCCGACAGAGTTTAACACCGCACAATACCGCCCTGTCTGCTCCTCCGACAGAGTTCAACACCGCACAATACCGCCCTGTCTGCTCCGACAGAGTTCAACACCGCACAATACCGCCCTGTCTGCTCCGACAGAGTTCAACACCGCACAATACCGCCCTGTCTGCTCCTCCGACAGAGTTCAACACCGCATAATACCGCCCTGTCTGCCCCAACAGAGTTCAACACCGCACAATACCGCCCTGTCTGCTCCGACAGAGTTCAACACCGCACAATACCGCCCTGTCTGCTCCTCCGACAGAGTTCAACCCGCACAATATCGCCCTGGCTGCTCCGACAGAGTTCAACACCGCACAATACCGCCCTGTCTGCTCCTCCGACAGAGTTCAACCCCGCACAATACCGCCCTGTCTGCTCCGACAGAGTTCAACACCGCACAATACCGCCCTGTCTGCTCCTCCGACAGAGTTCAACACCGCACAATACCGCCCTGTCTGCTCCTCCGACAGAGTTCAACACCGCACAATACCGCCCTGTCTGCTCCGACAGAGTTCAACACCGCACAATACCGCCCTGTTTGCTCCGATAGAGTTCAACACCGACAATACCACCCTGTCTGCCCCGACAGAGTTCAACACCGCACAATACCGTCCTGTCTACTCCGACAGAGTTAAAAACCGCACAATACCACCCTGTCTGCTCCGACAGAGTTCAACACCGCACAATACCACCCTGTCTGCTCCGACAGAGTTCAACACTTCACAATACCGCCCTGTCTACTCCTCCGACAGAGTTCAACACCGCACAATACCGCCCTGTCTGCCCCGACAGAGTTCAACACCGCACAATACCGCCCTGTCTTCCCCGACAGAGTTCAACACCGCACAATACCGCCCTGTCTGCTCCTCCGACAGAGTTCAACACCGCACAATACCGCCCTGTCTGCTCCGACAGAGTTCAACACCGCACAATACCGCCCTGTCTGCTCCGACAGAGTTCAACACCGCACAATACCGCCCTGTCTGCCCCGACAGAGTTCAACACCGCACAATACCGCCCTGTCTGCTCCGACAGAGTTCAACACCGCACAATACCGCCCTGTCTGCTCCGACAGAGTTCAACAATCGACCGAAACTGCTATACGATTACGCAGACTTCTGAGATAGTGCTAAAAAACAGCTCATGAATGCATTGAGGTACTTATCGAAAATCCGGGCACCTTTTCGTTGATGATTGCCACCTGAGCGTTCCGTGAGCCGGTGTCGGGCGTCTGTTTCCGTGTGCCGTCTGTCTCTGTGAGCCCGGTGCGTCGCTGCAGCTCGGTCGGCTGAGCAGTGACCAGTATCCATTACCGGCGGAGACGCAGCGTGTGTCATGTGCCGCCGTCCGTCTGAGCGGCACCGGACACCAGACAGAAAACAAGCTGAGAGAACAGCTCATTTAGCGGCGGCGGTGGTGGTTAGGCATCGTGCCAGGCCGTGTCAGGCCGCCAAGTCAGGCAGTGTCAGGCCATGTGACAGGCCTCATCAGGCCGTTTGACGGGATACGTTTAGTTGTGTGATGATGATTAGAACACCCTGTCATTACTACTGTTATATCACCCTGTCATTACTACTGTTATATCACCCTGGCATTGCTACTGTTATATCACCCTGTCATTACTACTGTTATATCACCCTGTCATTACTACTGTTATATCACCCTGTCATTACTACTGTTATATAACCCTGTCATTACTACTGTTATATCACCCTGTCATTACTACTGTTATATCACCCTGTCATTACTACTGTTATATCACCCTGTCATTACTACTGTTATATCACCCTGGCATTACTACTGTTATATCACCCTGTCATTACTACTGTTATATCACCCTGTCATTACTACTGTTATATCACCCTGTCATTACTACTGTTATATCACCCTGCCATTACTACTGTTATGGGTCGTCCAAAGGCCTCACTCAATTTGTCTACTTGCACCTGACAAACTGAAAGGTTGAGGGAGGACGTTTTCCTGCCGTCTTCTAACGACAATTTTGGCCCCGCCACTACGTATAGTCATGGTCAAAGGCGTAGGAACCTATTTCAAGGTGTGGCAAAGGCGAATTACAATCCTAAACACTTCATTACACCGGGGTCGGGGGTACCAAGGTCCAAGACCACGTTGTTTAACTGAATCGCACTGAGCAGAATGCATTTTAATCAGCGCCAAGTAATTGTCATTTGATGCGCCACGGATTTATTTCGGATTCCGCGGAAAGCCGACTGCTAATTTTCAACACCCATGAAAACGGGGGAGGTATATTGCGAGGTGGATTCGCTGAACATGTTGACATAAACTGGCCTATTTAACGACTAATACGTTTCCGAACGGTAAGAAACTTTGTCATAACAAATACAATTTATTGATGAATCAGAAAAGTTAGGACAAAAGTCTGGAAAATGTCGTCTTTTTTAGTATACCTTCACAAATTGCCAGGGTGTCACTTGACACCCTGAACATTGTGTTGCCGGAGCTAGCCTGGCACTTCGGAAAACTTATTTAAAAATCAAATATAGAATATGATAGTACGATAATTATTCACTGTAAATTATTCATCACCCTCTGTTCCAATATTCTGTAAATTTATTTTCGTTAAAAGCCTCTTATTGCTTTGCAATCTACTAAAAACCTTACACGTGGTAGCCTTTCTAACTCGGGCCGACGTCGGCTCGATGTCGGGGTAACATCGGCTACACGTCGGGAGTACGTCGGGTCAACAGCGGATGCATAAGCATTGGAGAAAATGCATGGTAAATAATAATTGAAGATTTCGGCGAAAATAGTTCATGGATGTTGATGCAACTTCGCAAAAACATAGATAATCGATTGCTCTAACAATTGTAGGCACCCATTTCCGCGGCCGATCAGTTGTATGATGCCAAACCCTCGCCGTCCAAACGACTGCTAGGCGTGACCATTGACCCATGTCTGTCTTGGGACGTCTACATCGGCCAGATCGTCAGAAGATGCAATGCCCTCCTGATATCTCTTTACCGGTTCCGCCACCACTTTAACCAGGAAACGCTAAAATTACTGATTGGAACTCACGTTTTCCCCACATTCTATACTGTATTTCGGTGTGGGGGGCGGAACAACCAAAAATCAGCTAGCCCGAATTCAAAAGATCATCAACTTCAGTGCGCGAATCGTGACAGGTGTGCGGCGTCGGGAGGGGGTCGGTCCGGCTCTGGCATCCCTGGGCTGGACCGAAGTGGAGCAGCTGGTGCGGGAGAGGGACCTGCTCTAGTCTACAAAGCACTTCACAACCAGTTGGGCCCGCTGTCGATTCACCGTATGTTTGGCCCTCGATCCACGGTGTCTCGCCGGGCCACGCGTTCAACCGAAGCCGGAGACTGCAGAGGTGCAAACTCTCGTCCACGCAGAGAGGGTTTCGCTACCGGGCCACCGCGTCATGGAACCAGCTGCCTCCGGCTGTCACTGGGCGACCGACACTGTCGGCGTTTCGCGCGTCACTGAAAACATTGACAGCCTGAGATCTGGCCGCCCGTATGGTGTTTGATTCCGATGTTTTTACATTCGCTGTATCACCTTTTCATTTGATCAAACTTTGTATTTGTATCTACTACGCATGTGCCCCACCGTCCATGTGTCTTGTGCTGCGCCGACGACCAACTACTGCCGTTTTTATCCTGATGCATGTTCTTTTGGCTGTGTTTTGTTTTTACTGTGTGTTTGATGCTATTCCTGAAAAGCCATGTTGCATGGACGGATTATAGAACCAATACATACATATGGGCGTTAAGATCCACAAGGGTGTCAATCGACCTCGTTTTTACCTCCCTTTTTACGAGGCTACTGAATGACGAGGGTGAACGACGGAGGTGAACTGAATTACGAACCGTATATGTAACACAACGTATTTTCACGATATTCTTCTGCCAAGGTAACCTAGTATTTATGCATGTTTGTTCACGGTGTTTCATGTGTTTTTGAAGCCTGCTGTCTTTTTTTATAAAATGACACGTATGTATACTAAATTAAACATTAGTTTAAAACGCGCACGGCCGGGGTTCTGTAGCAAACACGAACGGCCGGGGGGGGGGGGGGTGATTTCAGCCCCCCTAAGATCGAAAACCACGCTACGTAGCGACAAGCGGACAACGGCATTAGATATCTCGAGACAAGCTCTATCGAAAGTATTCGGTCTTTCGTTATGTCAGGTCAATATTGAGGTCACCAGAGGTCACCAAGAGTCAGATTTTCCAGTTTTAGGACTTCGCTCCAGAAACC
>JAXIVJ010010843.1:25000-45772 GCA_036785665.1 Chirona hameri | reverse complement strand
ATTACTATTGCAATCTAGATTGAAATATGCACAATACGACGTGGAAATGGGCTCAGTCAGTTACGGATTAATTTTCTTTCGTTTTCCTTTCGACACACCGCGCTCCGAAAGGTAAACGAAGGAAATTGTATCTGTATCATGCAGACCCTCCCCACCCCCGCACACACACACACTTTTGGCAGGGAAAGTGAACAATTTATCATACAAATTGCAGCTGGTCTCGGCAGCTGGTCTGTCCACGGAGGTGGCTGTGCTCGATGCTGTCGTGTACGCCACAGACAACATCGACAGAGGACTAGTGACGTCACTCGTCACGGCCGACACGACGAGGGCGTTTGACAGCGTCGAGCAAGGCCGTCTCTGGACAAGCTCGGATGGTATGGCATCCGGTCAGACTGGTGCGCTGACTGGCTCCTGGGGCGTACGCAGGCGATACAAGGGAGATCGTCGCGTGCTCTCGGAGTGACGCACGACTCCTAGTCTCTACTCTGCTAACTACTACTGTTGGCCAGAGGGTCCGTTCGCCTCAGGCTGCTATTTATAATTGGTGGCCCAGTTCTGTAGGAGCTCTGGGATTCGTCGTTGGGCGGGGCTAGCACGCGTATAGCTATATGGGCCGTATGTGGTCAGGAATGCGATGGGATGGTGTGGTGCAGCTGCGTCGGTAGAGATGACGGGAATGTGATTCTAAGCAGGCACGTTGCCAGAATTTCGTCTGCATGCAGGGGGCGGCGCCTCGAAAGGGCCCCTTCCCAAGCGCAAGCGTTGAAAGGGCCAAACAAAACGGATGAAAAGGCGCGTTACAAGGATGGAAATCCAGTATGACAGGTATGGCATGGGCCATACCAACTTTTAGGAGCTGGGGTTAACAAACTGCCATATCAACTTTGGAGCCAGCGACACCAATTTGGAATTAGCTATACCAACTTGGAATATTTTTTTTAACTCAAGACCTAGAACTCTTAAACAAATTGCGCCGCGGAGTGGCGCGAACATTTTGAGTCTTATGCCCTGGATATGCTTTCTCATCAATGCGTCGCATTGCGTATGGTGCGGACCTCTAAAAATGTTATATTGTGCGTTTAAAAGTGCGGTAAAAAAGTGTTTAAATGAACTAATCATCAGATTCGTGAGTAGTCGCGTAAGGATAGACTCGCATTAGAGATGTGCCAACCGGCGGCCGGCGGTTCGCTTGCTAGCACCAGCTGCAAGCTGATTGGCTGATGGTATAGCCTCTGCCCGGGCTAGATCCAGCACCACATTCTTTCGCCAGCACCGCATTCATTTGCCAAACAAAAAAATCAAATATATTCTGCTGGAGTCTTTTCAGTCAAGAAAACTTGCAGATAGGGATTTCCGACACGGGCTACAAAACTGCTATATCAGTTTAAAACTAATGTTGAAGGTTAACTATTTCATTTAAAGGTGGTGATGATAATATATCGTGATTTAGAGTGGCGATCTATCAGGGTTGCCGGAGCCCGGAAATTAAGTTAGGGAACATATAGATTGCAATGTAATAGCTACCAGAAAACAAGACCCGTTTCAGAAGCCAAATATTTATTCGCGTCACTTTTGCCTCAAGGACAAGCTACCATATTTTACTGCATATGAAGTATATATATGTGTTTACTTCATGTAAAATATTTTTTTTCCGAAAAAGTAACAAATTGGCTCAGGCAATGAGTATTTTTTTTACTCCTGATAAATCAGCCGGTGATGCAAACTGCGCAGAAAAGTTGAATGACGCACAAGCACATAACATCTTGTTTGTTTGCGGAATCAAATGAGATCGATCCAAGGCATTAGGATCGATCGGATAGATAATCTACATTCTACTGTCGGATCAGTGTCGCGTGATGTCTTCTAAGAGGAAGCAATGTCAATTATCGATTTTGGAAATGTTTTCGAAGAGGTTGGTATTTCACTCAGAGGTGGAGAATTGTAAAAATGCCAGGGGGTGCTTTCAACGGCGGCTCTCAAATCCAAGTTGTAGCGAGAGGACGAGGAGTGGTGGCAGCCGTTATGGCCGCTTAAACGCGACAGACCGTAAACTAAAAGGAAGCAAGCGGCACGCAAATGGATGCAAACATCAGTGACAAGATGCATCGAAAACCCAATATGGAGTTTCATGTCATGGTCGCTGGAAGCGAGTTTTGTTTGCACTACGGCTGCTCCCGCCCCCCCCCCCCCCAAAAAAAATTAAACGCTTCGAGTTACATCAAGAATCGTAATGTATGTTAACTTGTAAACGATGGGAAGAGAACACAAAGTCACGGTGCGAACATGTAAACCTTCAAGTCACATAATATCGGCACCGAAATGACGAAGTCGTCAATGCTTACCTGACCGTGTGCAGTTTTTTTTCCTTTTTTCATTTATTTATTCAATGTATCTCGATATTCCGAACAATCACATACAAGCAACGCAACGCAGAAAAAGCCACGGTCCGGTCGGCAGCAGTCCTGGCAGCTGCGCGGCGCGGCTTCGGATATCACAGCGGCGACGGGTGGACATGCCGCAGCGAGAGGTGTGCACTGGCGGATCCAGGGGCGGGGGCAGGGGCAAAAGTCCCCCCCCCCAAGCTCGACAGGGGCGGCAATAGAAATTATCCCCCCAAAAAAATCGCTGAAACAGGCGATGAAAATGGGTACTGCCTGCGAAAAAAATAACTAGTTGCGAAAGAAAGAAATGCTGTTTTTGCCTCGTTCGTGTTTTCTCTATTTGGGAGCATTTTGGTAACAGTAGGGTTAGGGAAATTGGCGCGTCTGATGCTATTTTAGAGTGATTCACAACCAACGTAAGTTATAATTTTACACGCAGCGTCGCAGCCTTTGGTCTCCTGCTGCCTGCTGGGTGGCAGAGGAGCGCGGGAATGAATTTCCTTACATAAGTACCTATGTTGTGTGGAATACGTCTTCTATTATTAAGTAGGGTAATTAGGTTCAGTTAAAAAAGCCTAATGGTCTTCTTTTTGTAGCTGTTGTATTCCACGACAAATCGACAAAAACAAAGTGCAAAATGACACCGTCATGTCACCAGTTATGGCCAAAATTGGTATATGGGGTAGCCTGGGGCGCATAAGTGAGTTGTGAAAGTTGTATTGCAATGCAAGCAGTGATTCAGGAGATATCGCCTCGGACATTTTTATAAGGTCACGGTGCAGGTCAATCTTTGTCAGCCTATATGGCGGGGAATTTATGAAGCAATATAGATGTATTATGTCATTATAATGGCAATGAGCTGTTTTATAACATGGTGATGTTTATTTTTTGATTTTCGAAAATTTCACAATTTAGTACGTTTTCGAAATTGTACAACTTTTTGGATACCTTTTCTCAAACGTGTTTCTATTTTTTTGGCTATGCTATTCTTACGTGTAAGGACGTGATTCAAGTGAGAGAAGAAAAAAAAGAAATTGAGGAATATTTGCTTCCAAATATCACAAATTTTGTCATTTTACTTGCTATTTTATATATAAAAAATATGTTATTCGCTAATAACTTTTGACTGAATGAAACTAGATTGGTACGATAGACGTCATTTTGCTGTTATCATCAAGACGAAGTGAATGCTCTGCAGCATGACCTCTGTCTGACATTTTATGACCTTCACCTTAAATTTCAAAGTTAGTATTTGTTTTTAAAATTTTGAATCTTTTTTTGAATACCCAAGCCAAGTGTATTTCCTATTTTGACTGTATTATTGTTAAGTGTAAAGAAGTGTCGTTCAAACGGAAAAAATGATGGTTATTTGTCTTCAAATATGCTAAATTTGGTCATTTCTTGTGTTCTTTTTGTGAAAGATATTAGGTATTCTCCAATAACTTTTGACTGAATAAAGATAAAAAGTAAAATGGACACTATTTTGTTATTTTCGTTAAGACGCGTTGAAACAACGTTAACGTTGGGAAACGTGTATATGTTGGGTATTTTCTTAACGACGACCGAGCAGCTCTGCCTCGAGTCGAGCTGTCAGAGACTAGTGAGAGACTTGGAGCAAAAACCATAAAACTGTCAGTGATAGGGCGTATTGGGGAGCAGAGATATCCCACGCATCTAGTTGGCCTCGCTCGCTGTCACTATGACCTCTTTCTAACTTTTGGTGACCTTCACCTAAGGTCAATGTCAAGGTTCAAGGTTAGGTTTCCAATTGTGGCCGCATTTGTGGCGATGTTATATATCTTAAAACTTGTCTTGTTGCGAGGAATTTGATTGTGCTTAAATAACGCCTGATTGTCAATGGCAACATTTAAATTCATTTTAATTTTAATGTCGAATAGTAACTTCATAACCTCCTTCTCGGTGTAAAGAAAGCCCGAAAATGTCTCAGTTTGCTTTATAATCATCAACGATCGCGCAATTATTTTAATACCAATGAATTCCTATCTTCAAGACAAGTTAAAAGATATATAACATTGCCGTGTAGGTCAAATTTGGAAAGGTGACTTTGCGCCGTGACCTTCACCTTAGGTCAAGGTCATCAAATGTCATACAGAAGTCATGCAGCACATCAAGTCAGAAGTCAGTCATACAACGTGTCTTGATGATACCAACAAAATGACGTTTACCGTGGCCTTCTAACTTTATTCAGTCAAAAGGTATTAGCGAATAACTATGTAACAGCCGGGATTGGGATTAGCCCTAGTTGGGATGGGATTAGCCCTAGCTCTGCGTGCTCTGTATTAGTTAGTTAGCTGTAAGACGGTTTTCTTATTTCGTTTTAGCCGCTGTCTGTGCCTTCCGCATTGCGCCATATCGTTTCGTTGGCGCCACAATGTCGGGCTCCCGCAGCCCAGGCTATCCATCACACGCACGGCATGCGACACGTGTATATGTTGGGTATTTTCTTAACGACAACCGAGCAGCTCTGCCTCGAGTCGAGCTGTCAGAGACTAGTGAGAGACTTGGAGCAAAAACCATAAAACTGTCAGTGATAGGGCGTATTGGGGAGCAGAGATATCCCACGCATCTAGTTGGCCTCGCTCGCTGTCACTGACCTCGCTCGCTGTCGGCGTCAGAAGGGCGGTGCTCAGCCACTGTTGCTAAGGACGACGACTAGTTGGAACCGGCTAGCGCCGGTATCTAATGACGTCAGAAGCGACCTTTGGCCTGAGTATAAAACGGCTCTCTGGCCGGCAGTGAGGGAGGTAAGCCAGTTCGAAGCTGGACCGAGTCGCGCTAACATCTCGTCTCTCTGTTGCCTCCGCCACTTGGACACTCTACTTTTGGCGATACAGTAACCATTGTTTACGTGGCACTCTGCCTGTGACCTGACTCTCTGTTGGCTAAGTGAACCGGAGTTGGCCTCTGTGTGTCTACTCCACGTGTCTACTGCTTCAAATATCACCTCTGCCGTCTACCTCTGATCTTTGCCGAAGCTGGTGGGGTGCAGCCATTGCATCCACCAACAGCCATTGACAAGAGAGGGGCCGTTACATTGGTGCCTGGTGACCCGGATATCCGGTAACATCTAGACGTTCTGCCAACGCGTCTTCATGTTCGGACCCAGCCAGGAGAGTCAGACGCAGCCAGACCAGCTTCTAGTGACCATCCAGATACCCATCGCACCCGCCGAGAGGACGGAAGAGGACACAGCTCATCCGAATCTGAGCCAGTACCACGCCGCTCACCACGTCAACCCGAACGGTCAGTGCGAGTGCTGGAACGCCGTCATCCCCGCCATCAGTCTTCTAGAAACTACGTCATCAGCTTTCTCCCGGACCTGCCCATACCACAAGGCCTATTTTTCCAGAAGATCTAACTTGACGGAACAGCACAACTGCGTCTGTCACTTTCAGCCTGACGCTCATCGCTGCACCGACTGCGGCTACTGCCATACCTGCGGGTGTGACCTGATCACCACTTCAACTGCACAGTTCCACCGCTGCACCTGCACCTACTGCCTGGGACGCTGCTGCGGACTCAGTGTCCTGGCAAACCGCCAGCCTGAAGCAACGTTAAAAAAACATCAGTACCTGCGCGCCAGACAAGCAGAGAACCGCTGTGCCGTGGGAACATCGCCTAACCAGGTTGGTAAACCCCCGCGGTTTACACAAGAGGACTGGTGCAACGTCCACCAGCTAGAGGATCAGTGCACACTACTCCGTGTAGCTGGCCGCCTCACCACCAACCTCGACAAGGGCGCAGCTCCATCAAACAGACGCTGGCCGAGCTCAAGCCCAACGGTTACCTGTGCGACGTTACAACCTCGACGCGGTGTCAGTGGAATTGGTTTTACCTATACGCAGCGGTACAACGAGTACTACCACACACCCAGCCCGATCAAGCCCGCAGCTGCCAAGCCCGCAGCTGCCAAGCCCGCAGCTGCCAACGAGACACCGCTACTAACTGCACGGAACCCCGCTGACAAGGCGCGTGCAGAGGAGCACGCAGCGCTGTGCGGCTGCGAGTCACCCGCCGGTTTCGCTAGTTCAGCTCTCGTGCCAAACGAGCCAGACTGGACGCCCACGCCTCTGGAAGGGACCAGCAGCACCGACGCAGCCCAAGCCCTGACCAGCCCCTCGACAACAGCCCAGGACCCCAGCGCCGACGACTGGTGAAAAGGACACTGCAGCAGCTACCTTGGGCCCGACCGACGACAGGTAAGTGCCTCACGCCAGTTCTCCCAGAAATTGCTGAAATACCTAACGATAACGTACAACCAATATCAAATATAGTCATGGAAAACGCTCAAGCCTTGGCGCAGCATATGACGCATTGTCAAAAGTCTCGGCAATAAGTTAGCTTTATCACAAACATTAACGCACAATAAAAAGACTACTTTCGACGGATCAAATGCTGATGCTTTTTCCAAATGGATGCGGGACATGGACGATGTGTACAGAGCTGTTGACAAAGACGAACAGGAAACCCTGTGGGCCGCCTCCCAACTTCTGAAAGGGTCAGCTGCTGACTTTTTCAGAGAGAAAGAGCCCATCTTGCAGACATGGCACCAGTTCAAAGCCATGATGGAGGAGCGCTATTCCCATTTAAACCCGGCAGCTCGCTCCAAACAAAAACTTAGACATGCTATCCAGAACACCAACGAAACTGTAGCAGACTTTGCTGAAAGAATTCGCCTTCTTGGAAACCAGGCTTACGCTGACAGACTGACGGAAAAAGAGGTGCTAGAGACCATCACTAATGCCTTCATAAATGGACTGAGAGACAGACGCCTCCAAGGTAGCATCGCCCGAAAAATGCCGACGACCTTGACTGACGCATACAAAATTGCCATGAACGAACAACGCATCAGCGAACACTTCTCAATGTTTACCGACAACTCATCCGCCCCTGAACCCATGGACTGCAACGCTATTACGCAAATGACTGATACCATGCAGCAGAAACTGGACTCTGTGACCGACAAACTTGCTGACATTTGTCAGGTACTTGCCACCCAGCAGCAGACGCCTCAACAGTCGTTCCAAGTCCAACCACAGGTGAACCAGCAGTACCAGCAACAACAGCGCCGTTTTCCTCCACAGCAATACCAGCAGCCACCGCCCCGTTTTCCCCAACGGCAGTACCAGCAGAACCGATTCAACCAACGTCCCCCTCAGCATCAGCCTGGACAAACCAGGCCACCGCACGGCACTAACGGGAGTACTTCACAGGAGTACCGCTGGACGATGGACAATCGCCCGATATGTCATTTCTGTGGCATCCCGGGCCATATTCAACGGGCCTGCCGTAAGCGAGCTACAGCAGTTCAGGGTCAGCCTCAGCACATGCAGCAGGAAAACTAGAGGAGCCTCACCCGGGAGAGGATAAAACGCAGACCGCGTATATCCTACAGGTAAGTGAAAACTGCCCATACATTGACATACACATCGGCACACATCAATTCAGAACACTTCTCGACACAGGCGCGCAACTTTCCCTAGTTAGCGAAGAATTTGTGAAATTATGTGACCCTCAGCTGGTCAAACCCACTCAAAACTTGTCAAAAATTACTTTACGCTCCGCTACCGGTCATACACTTGAAGTGTCTGACACAGTTCGAATTCGCATTACTCTTGGAAAAGTTAGAATGTATCATGATTTTGTAGTGGTGAAAGACTTCAAACATGATATGATCCTCGGAATCGATTTCTTGAAAGCTCGCAAAGCCATACTTGATTTTGAAAGTCAGACTCTCATTATCGGAAGCTCAGTGTACCCATTGAAAGAAAAACAAGGCGTCCAGACAAAGAAAGAAATAAATCTTGTGAGACTAGCGGAGGACGTAGACGTCTTCCCACGTTCAGACGTACAAGTCAAATGCTTCATTTCCAAAAAGAAGCGAGCTGGTGAAAATTTTGTAGTCTCACAACTGCCTTCCTCACCGTGTTTTGAGGACGAGCCAGGCATTTTGATGCCCAATGCTCTGGTCAAGCTATCCAAAAACAAACATATTCCTTGGGCTATTGTCAATGATACTGGCCGTTTCGTTCATTTAAAAAAGCTCAAGTATTAGGAACAGCCACAAAGTACCGAGATGAAGAGCAGAGCTCAAACATCTCACCTGTAACTGCCGAAGAAAACAACCAAGGAGAACCAAGTCCATCAGACATCCTTTCAACGTTCAACTTGGCTCATATTCCCATTGAACGGCGTGAAGTACTGATCAAACTTTTGAAACCAAACCTAGACATTTTTGTGCAAAATGACGATGAATTGACTTCTACGAATATCACTGAGATGAGAATTAACACGCAAAATCATCCCCCGTCTTATCAACCCCCTAGACGACCCCCTTTAGCTTACCGACCCATTCTAGAAGAACAAGTTCGAGAAATGCTAAATGCTAACGTAATTCGACGAAGCAATTCACCATGGATGTCTCCGGTACTTTTAGTTCCAAAGAAAGATGGCTCCATGAGATTTTGTGTAGATTTGAGAAAAGTCAATGCCATTACAGTACGTCCTGCAGCCAGTATACCGTCAGCAGAAGACATCTTTTACGCGTTAGGGAAATCAAAGTTTCGAACTAGTTTGGATATGAAGCAAGGTTTTTGGCAAATTCCAATCAAAGAAGAAGACAAAGAGAAGACTGCTTTTGGCACAGATGCAGGTGTATTCGAGTTCAACAAGATGCCATTTGGAATGGCCGGATCTCCGGCCGTTTTCCAAAATTGCATGAATGCAGTTTTGGGTGATATTCGCCATTTTGCACTTGCCTTTGTAGACGACATTATAGTGTTCAGTGAAACGTTTGAAGACCATATCAGGCACCTCGGAGAAGTGTTTGATAGACTGCGCAAAGCCAATCTCAAACTCAAAATTTCGAAATGTGATTTCATCAACAAAGAGCTTAATTACCTCGGCCACATTATCTCAGACAGAGGAATCTCGGTCGATTCCGAAAAAGTCTCAGTAATGAAAAATCTCCAGCCACCAGAAAATATTCGCGAAGTCCGCAGTTTCTTGGGTATGACTTCATACTACAGGAAATATGTTCCGAATTTCAGCAAAATCGCAAGGCCACTCACAGCCCTCACCCGCAAAAACGCTAGATTTAGATGGTCAGATGAAGCGCAGAGCGCATTCGATTTCCTCAAGAATTCCCTACATCAAGCACCCATTTTGGCCTTTCCAGACATTTCGAAACCATTCAAGTTATATACCGATGCATCACAGTATGCAATGGGTGCTGTCTTGATGCAGGAACATGATGGTCACAATCGTGTTATTCAGTATGTGTCTCACCAGTTTTCAGAACAAAAACAGAAATGGCCTACTATCGAACGCGAGGCGTTCGCTATTGTTTACAGTTTAGAAAAACTTGGACCCATCTTGGTTGGCACAGATATTACTGTTTATACGGATCACAAGCCCTTGAAACATCTATTTACCAGTGAAATGAAAAATCCTCGTATCCAACGATGGACCATTATTCTTGGTGAATATGCATGCAAAATTGAATACATTTCAGGTCCCAAAAATGTAGCTGCTGACATGCTTTCCCGTTTGCACAACACGACCCTCGCTGGAAATCTGAATGACAATGAACATTTAGACTGGCAAGGAGAAACGGCAGACATAAACATGACTTCAGTTGTTCATGTTGTTGACAACGCTGTCAAAATGCCGATTGAGTCAGATGAATCAGAACAGAAAACACTAGACTATCACAATTTTGATCAAAACGTACTAAGACAAGCTCAGCTTGCAGATGATGAACTGAAAACTATTATTTCGGAACTACAGGCTCAAGACCCAAATCCTCAGTTGTTGTTAAAATACTGTTTCGAAGATGATCTTTTGTATCATGTTCAAAAAGGTACAAAAACCAGACCACAAACTCGCATGCAACTCGTTATCCCGCCAAGCTATCGGAAAATCGTTCTTGAAGGAGCGCATGATGGTTATTTAGGAGGTCATTTAGGCATAGAGAAAACAACTGACAAAATCTTGAAATCATACTATTGGCCTAATCTTCTAAAAGACACAATACAGTACGTTCAGTCCTGTGAAACGTGTCAGCGAAAGAAACTGAGCAAAGAGAGACGTCCTATGCAGGACATGCCGATGCCTACCGCACCCATGGAAATAGTAGGCATTGACACATGTGGCCCATTTCCAGTCACAGATGAAGGAAACAAATATGTCTGCACTATAGTGGATCATTTTAGCGGATGGCCCGAGGCATACGCTATCCCAGATAAATCTGCCAACACCATGGCACAGCTTCTCTTGAGTGAATTCATCCCTCGCCATGGATGTCCCTGCTCATTATTAGCGACCAGGGAACAGAATATTGCAATGCACTATTAGATCTGGTGAACAAAGAGTTAGGAATTTCAAGGATTCGGACATCAAGCTATCATCCTCAATCAAACGGTAAAACAGAACGCTTTCACCGTTGCATGAACGAGATGACACAAAAACAAATCAGTGAAGATCAGACCAAGTGGGATCAGATCTTACAACCATGTTTAGGCGCTTATCGCATGAGTAAGAATGAGTCAACAAAATACTCTCCCTACTTTGTTATGTATGGACGCGACCCCGTGCTACCTGTAGACACGCTACTTCAGCCCCGTCTTCGCTACTCTGGGGAAGATTACGTGCCTGTCATGTTTGAACACCTGCACAACGCATACACTCATGTCGCAAAGAACATACAACAGACCAGGGACCACAACAAATCACTCATTCAGAAATCAGCGACTACGTCCAATTTCAAGCCTGGTGACTTGATTTTCTATTTGGACCCTTCAGTACAACCAGGTAACTCTACTAAACTTACACTTTATTGGAAAAACTACTTCCGTATTGTATCTAAATTGGGAGAAGAAAATTACTGCATCAAAAACATGCGAACAGGGAAAACAAAAATAGTGCACTCAGAAAATCTTCGTCATCGGGATTCGAACGACGCGTGGGACAGGACATACGATTCGGTTCGTAACCCTGTACAGGTAAGTATCAGGCCAGAAGATCGGCCTATCCGTCAACAGCCGCTGCGAGCCACACGACTGCCCTTCAGTGACCAGGTTTGGTATACCACTGGAGGTCAGTCGCAGCCAGCTCAGACGATGCAGCCAACGGACGACTACCTACTGCCGTCATCTAATCCTGGAGTTCAGCAGATGAGAGGAGCTGCTGTAGGAGAAGAAGTAGAAACAGAAGCAGAAAGAATGGAAAAAGCAGCAGAACATATAAGTCCGCTACAGCCTTCACCAGCAACCGCCAGCCCCGCAGTCTTCTCGCCACATTCACCGGAAGATGGCGAGCACGGCCAGCTGACACCGCTGTCACAGAGGAGCACAGCACCAACGTCGGTGCCACAGAGGAGATACTTCCTCAGGTCGCAAGGTCCCCTGCCTGACCCTGCTGACACTAATGCTCCTCTCGAAGGTTATAGGTACGCAAACGCCAGGCAAAGGTACGTACCAAAAAGGCAAAATGACTCATCTGATGAGCGGACTAACGACAATGACAAGAGACCAAGGATCCAATATGACTCAGACTGCTTGTCTAACGGGACAGCAGCCCCAAATGTCGCTCTTATCCAGCAAACATTTGGAAATGCAGCATTGGCTAACTTTGACGGTCTGCTCGACTGGTACCCAAAAGTCTGTGCGTTATTGATTTGTGTGAAGCTTCTGTTTCCAGACATTGACTAATGCGTATTTCTGTCATTACAGGCGATGACCATGCGGCTCCCGACGATCGCACTCTTTGGCTGGCTCGCCCTGATGCTCCATGCATCATCGGAACCTACCCCAACTGACCCCGGGCATCTCTTCATCCCCGTCGGTAAAATATACCCAAGCTATAGCTCATGGGCAGTTACCGTCACCACTAACATGATCCCATATCGCGCGCAAATTACCCTGTTGGCTCAATCAACCAAGCGACTGAATAATATATCCCAATTGATCAAGTCCCAACTAGCCGCTAACAGAACAAACGGTTCTAAGGACAGGCGTCGGACAATGCTGAAAGTTTCGCTGCAACAATTAGACTCGGCCGTCAGCCAACTGCGACGCGAGGGCTCCGATGTCTCCCATACCTTCAGCGACATCCTGTACCCCCATCATACCAAGGCCCCTCGCAATCTGGACCCGAGACCCTGCCCCTCAGATGGAAGCGAGGTTTAATTAATGGCATTGGAAACGTCATGTCATCCCTGTTTGGCACAGCAACTGAAAGCGAGATTAAGCATCTCACGAATAACTTAAAACTTGTCAACGAAAAGGACATTGCTATCGCTCATAAATTCAATGGTACCCTTCAGGTTCTGAACGCTACGCGTGTCTCTACCAACAAAAATCGTCTTGCCCTCCGCTCTCTTACAAAAGCTGTAAACTCTATGACTAAGGCATTCCATGATTTAACTGAGACAGTCCGTGAGAACAACGCGGATATTGATACATCACTATATGTCTCTGAGGTAACCGCCAATGTTCTCAGGGTAACACAGAGCATTCAACGCCTCTATTCAGAACTTAACATGTTGTCGCACAAACTTGCCCTAGCCCAAGCCGGCATACTTCACAAAGGACTCATCCCTCCAGTGGAGTTTGTACGCATCCTCCGCAGAATCAACATAAACTTGCCGACTAACTTCGCTTTGCCATTTGATACCCAGCAAACTGCCGAATACGTCAGATTGGTCAAAACCAAACTGATTGAAGGTAAAGATGCATATCACGTTTTGTTCTACGTGCCCCTACTTCATACGCTTCATGCCTTTGATATGTATCGCTTCTTCCCTTACCAAGTACCTATGCATCATCATAATGTCTCTTTAAGTTACTATCCCAACGAGCCCCGATATCTCTTGATGTCAGAAAATCGGCAACACTATATCCAGCCCGAACAGTCTGAGATTGAGACCTGCATCCTTGCCCGTCAACCCTTCTGCCCACTACATGAACCTGCCTACTCCACAGCTGGGTCAACGTCCTGTGTCACCGCCCTCTTTCGACGTGACTCCGCCGCTATTCAGTCCCTCTGTTCTCCGCAAATACAGCCTTCAAACGACGCGCCTAAAGCCTACTATCTGACCAAAGGTCAGTGGTTAGTTGTCTCCAGACCTCCATTTCAAATTACTGTCTTTTGTGCCTCTCCACAGAACAGTCAAACGCTATACATCACCAAAGCCGTCGACATTGTGTCCCTCAAAATTGAATGCTCCGCTTCCGGTGATTCCTTCTACCTACCTCCCTACTACGCCAGTGAGACGCATCTAGAACTCCCTGCTTTCCGGCCTGATGCACTGTATCACAATAACTCCTTGCCAATCTGGCGACCGGAGTGGTCTGATACCTTGCGTAACATCACCACCCGTAATGTCTCCCTCCTTCCCCCGTTGCACCTGACTGGCATGAACGCTAACGCTTATTTTAATCGCCTGGAAGCCCTCCCACTTGAGCAGGTTCAGATTGATAGCCCCTCGGTGTTTTCCAACACAATGCTGCTTCTCATTGTAATTGGCATCATGACCATTTGCTGTCTTTGCTTTATGATTAAGCATTGCTGCCCGAGCCGAGGTCACTATGCTTTTCCCCGTTTCCCTGTGATTCGCCCCGCCCCCACGTCTGTGCCCCCTGAGCCAGCCATCGAACTGCAGGAGTCGATATCGATGGTCTCGCCTCCGCCAACGCCGCCGGTTGACCATGAGTACGGCATGCCACCGTACGCTCTGCACAGCCTACATCCATTCGCCGGGCAGGACGCAGCACCGACACGTGGTGCTGTTCCATCTGCCGCCTCGGCCCAGACCATGACCACACTACCTGATGTGCGTCCGGTCGCCCGATTATCTCCCCTGGTGTGAGGCACCTACTCTTCCGACGACTGGCCCGTCGTCGCTGCTGCGCGTGCTCCACCCCGTGCCGCGTAGCACTCGCCGCTCCGGTGGCTCCCATGGCCACGCTTCCACGCGTGCGCCCAGTGTTAGTGTGGGTTTTGTAACCCTTATGGGTGTTGTTTCACCGCCCTTGCGTCGCGGGTGTTGGTATTGTGTCTCCCTTTGCCCTTCAGGCATCGGGAGCGAGCATTTTTTTTCTCTCTCGTCTCTTCTAGTGTACCAAAAATGCTTGTTTTCATTAGGGGGAGGTGTTGTAACAGCCGGGATTGGGATTAGCCCTAGTTGGGATGGGATTAGCCCTAGCTCTGCGTGCTCTGTATTAGTTAGTTAGCTGTAAGACGGTTTTCTTATTTCGTTTTAGCCGCTGTCTGTGCCTTCCGCATTGCGCCATATCGTTTCGTTGGCGCCACAATGTCGGGCTCCCGCAGCCCAGGCTATCCATCACACGCACGGCATGTGACACGTGTATATGTTGGGTATTTTCTTAACGACGACCGAGCAGCTCTGCCTCGAGTCGAGCTGTCAGAGACTAGTGAGAGACTTGGAGCAAAAACCATAAAACTGTCAGTGATAGGGCGTATTGGGGAGCAGAGATATCCCACGCATCTGTCATTGGGGCCTCGCTCGCTGTCACTGACCTCGCTCGCTGTCGGCGTCAGAAGGGCGGTGCCCAGCCACTGTTGCTAAGGACGACGACTAGTTGGAACCGGCTAGCGCCGGTATCTAATGACGTCAGAAGCGACCTTTGGCCTGAGTATAAAACGGCTCTCTGGCCGGCAGTGAGGGAGGTAAGCCAGTTCGAAGCTGGACCGAGTCGCGCTAACATCTCGTCTCTCTGTTGCCTCCGCCACTTGGACACTCTACTTTTGGCGATACAGTAACCATTGTTTTCGTGGCACTCTGCCTGTGACCTGACTCTCTGTTGGCTAAGTGAACCGGAGTTGGCCTCTGTGTGTCTACTCCACGTGTCTACTGCTTCAAATATCACCTCTGCCGTCTACTTCTGATCTTTGCCGAAGCTGGTGGGGTGCAGCCATTGCATCCACCAACAGCCATTGACAAGAGGGGGCCGTTACAACTAATGTATATATAAAATAGCATAAAATGGCAAAATTGTATATATTTGGAGTCAAATATCCATCAATTTTATGTTTGCACTTAATTGACACATCCTAGGTCACCTAGGTCATTACACGTAATAATAGCATAGCAAACAAAAATAACCCAAGTCCGCAAAGGGAAAAATGGGGGGGGGGCACCTTTTAGGTCATATGCACCTCCCTGGGGCCCGAAAGGCCCCCAGTGAAATTAGCCCCCCCCCATATTTGGAGGCTGGATCTTCCAGTGGAGGTGTGGCGCCAGGAGCTATGCGCGGAGGTGCGGGAGGCCTGCCCCTGTCCGCCGGCCCGGGACGCGAATTGCACTATCTGCAAAACGGCGATTCTTAAAGGAAATAGTTCACCTTCAATATTAGTTTTAAACTGAGATAGCAGTTGTGTAGCCCGTGTTGGGAAACCCCTATCTGCAAGTTTTCTTGACTGAAAAGACTCTTCAGCCGAATATATTTGAGTTTTTTTTTTGGCGAAGGAATGCGGTGCTGGCAAAAGAATGCTGTACTGGTTCTAGCCCGGGCAGAGGCTATACCATCAGCCAATCAGCTTGCAGTTGGTGCTAGCAAGCGAACGCCGGCCGCCGGTTGGCACATCTCCAATGCGAGTCTATCTTTACGCAACTACTTTCGAATCTGATTGGCTGAACCATCTTTTACATTCGCGTGACGTCAGGACTCTGACTCAGAGAGTATGCATATAGTTATGATAAACAATAAAAATGTACGGCCTTCTGTCCTGAATCGGCGCGACATTAGGCCATTTTTGACAATATAAAAATAAACTGTATTACAAAATATAATCAAATCGTGTTGGGTAAAAGTTTTCCAAGGTGAACTATTTCCTTTAAGCGCCGGCTACGGTGCCGGGTCGGGCAATCCGCGCCCCAGGCCGGGCGACCGCCCACACAAACATGCTGAGGGCCGGTAAGACTGACCGTGTGAACTGGCCTGACCCTACCTGACCGTGCAATACCGCCTATTTACACACGGACAGACACACACTTTTACACCACTCAGTCTTACTTCGCCGAAGTAGGACTGAGCAGCCGTTAGTTAAACGGACCTGTTTATTTGAGGGGGTGCTTTTACAGTGAGGGGGTGCACTTTTTAGCTCAGGGGTGCTTGAGCACCCCCAAAACCCCTAATTCTCCACCCCTGATTTCACTTCTGATTTTGGTACCTGGGGCTGGGACAGTGCAAGTGTTTATGTATGTTCTTTTGACCAAGGTAGGTTCCAAATTCCAATGTATGAATGTAATCAACTAATGTCATGCTTCGTGTTATAACTATTTGTCTGCTTGTATTGTATGTAGACAAATGCTTTGAGGAGTGTGGGGTAGTGTTGATGAATGGGTTTTAAATGTGTTACAAACGTAGGTGGTATGGTGGTGACCGTGACCGCTGAGTGCTGACCTCTATCGGTAGTTGGCGAGGTGCTGGTGCTGCCATCTTTCTATACTTTTCCCGAGTCCGGACTAAGACTCATTACGTGCTGTAATATTTTACCGGCTGAGTTGTGTAGTGATTTAAATATCTAGGGTCTGGACTCTGGGCGCAGACCTGCATCAATTCGTCTGGCGGGAAAATACCAGCATGTTTGGAAAAAGTGGATTTTGTTCACTCCTATTTCATATGCCTCATTGTCTCGTACCATGTACGGCTGTGTATTTTGATCTGACCTTAAACCTTTCCATTGCTCCTTCAGAAAGCATCCTGATCCTGGTCCTTCACCTGGGGAATCAGAGATCGTGCAACCGCCGGCGGAGACGGCGAGGAACAGCGACACAGACACCAGCACAGCAGTGTCCAGGTAAAATCGCTTATTTACTAACAGATTAGACATAACGATTTATTTATTCTACTTCATTTTAAAGATCGGGCATCAAAATACTTTCGAAATTAACATAACGCCACTTACAGTGATGCTCGGTGCCGTCAACTTCGTTGACCGTTTTCCCATCGCCATCCCCTTTGAGAGCTTAATGCTTATTGCACCTTGTCTCCGTCCTTACCCGATCCGTCTGGTGGCCCGTGTGTATACGGGCTTGATGAGCTTAGAGCTTGTATGGTATGGTATAATGCAGCATTTCGTCTACACTGTCCATTAGGCATTTCATGCCAACAGTGACACTTAAAGACATACATTTTACATATATAAAATAATACGATACATCCTTGGTATAAGACAAGCGCAACGGTAAGACCTCTAGTCTCTACACACATTTGTTTCCATTCTAGTGAATTTTGACAGTTTCAACCACCGTTCGAAGGCAAGTCCAATGGAAGGTCGTCCAATGTTCCTTTTGTGCCCTTATTCCCTTGTCCTTCCTGTCACATACCTGCTCCTATCCTGAATTTGTCCCTTTTCCTCAGTTGTCTTCCGTTATCCTCCCATCCTGGATTCGGTCCTGCACCCGCCGCTCCGGCCGCCGGTCAGGAGACCGCCGCTCCGGCCGCCGGGCAGGAGACCGCCGCTCCGGCCGCCGGGCAGGAGACCGCCGCTCCGGCCGCCGGGCAGGAGACCGCCGCTCCGGCCGCCGGGCAGGAGACCGCCGCTCCGGCCGCCGGGCAGGAGACCGCCGCTCCGCCAGCCGGGCAGAAGACCGCCGCTCCGGCCGCCGGTCCTCCGACGCGGGGGGAAAATTTCGCCTTCCAGAAATGGAAAAAGGTGTACCCGTGGCTGGTTAACCATGGAGGAAGTGTGACGTGCAGTGAATGTGCCCGAGCGCATAATCTGGGCCTTCTTTCGGGCGAAAAACGTGTGGACCAGGCCTTCATCTCCCGCGGATTCAAGACGTGGGCCAAGGTGCCAGCCAGTTTTAAGTACCATGAGGAGTCTGGCTCCCACTGCACGTCCCTCGCTCGTCTGAAGACCGCTGACAGGCCTAACCCGACTCAGATGCAGTTGGCGACTGGCAAGGCCAAGACTGTGAAGGAGGCGAGGGTGGCTCTGAGTGCCATCTTCGATGCCATCGAGTACCTGGCCCATCAGGCTCTGCCTCTCCGCAGCCGGGACGAGAGCTGCGGAAATTTTCAAGTCCTCCTGTGGACCATGGCCAAAACCATGCAGAGCTCCACAACTGGCTGAAGAAGGACCAGCAAACTTTCACGAGTCCTCAGGTCCAAAACGAAATTTTGGAGCTGATGGCCAAAAAGGTGCTGAGTGATGTGGCCGCAGAAATCGGTGAAGCTGACTACTTCGCAGTGATAGTGGACGAATCCACTGACGCGTCACGCCAGGAGCAGGTGTCGCTGTGCGCGCGTTTTGTAGACAAAAACTGCGAGCCACAGGAGCTGTTTCTGGAGTTCTACGCCACCGACGAAACCAGCGCACAGACCCTGGCTACCATCATACTCGATGCACTGCAGCCGTCTGAACCTGTCAGCGGACAAGCTACGGGGCCAGTGCTACGACGGGGCCTCGAACATGGCAGGGCGAGTCGGCGGCGTACAGGCGCTGCTGAAAAGGAGGCAGCCCATGGCCGTGTTTGTGCACTGCGCGGCCCACCGACTCAACCTGGCCACGCTGACGGCGGTCACCCCGAAGCTGAAGAGCACTCTGGGTGAGGCTTCCGGGGTGATTGAGTTCATCCGTAGCTCGCCGAAGCGCCTGGCCATCTTCGACAAGGAGCAGGACGACAGTAGCGCAGGGTTGCGCTCCTTCTGCCGTACCCGGTGGACCTGTAATGAGCGCAGTCTACAGTCTCTGGTCACAAACTGGACTGCCGTGCTGGCCACGCTGACCACCATCGAGGAGGACCCGGCCACGCCGACCGAGTCGACCGCCAAAGCCCGTGGCTACAGGCGTGCGATGGAAGAGTTTGAATTCTTCTTCCTGGTGCGGCTCGGTCTGCGGGTGTATCAGCTGGTGACACCCACCATCACCGCCGTTCAGGCCAAGGAGCTGTCCATAGCCGAGGTGCTGGGGAAGGTCACTCTCCTGAAGACGGCAGCGCTGGCCCAAAGTGCGAACGCGCCTTTCAGCCAGTTCTGGCGCAGCTGCGTGACGGATGCGGAGGAGCTGGGGCTGGAGGAGCCGCGTCTCAAGCGGAAGACCAAGAAGCCGGCCAGGCTGCGAGATGCCGAAAACGAGGATGCCGCTCAGCCGGAGACGCCGGAAGAAGCTTTCCGGGTTCACTACATCGCGGCCATGGACGGTCTGGCCTCGTCTATCGAGCGCCGTTTCTCCAGTGGCGACGACACGGTCCTGCGGGGAGTGGAGGCGGCTCTGGCGGGAGACGAGGAGGAGGGCCGACGAGCCGCCGTCTTCTACGGCCTGGATGAGGAGCGGGTGGTGCTGCACCTTCGCTTCATGCACGACATGGGGCGAAAACCAGCCACGCTCTACCAAGCTGCGAAGATGCTGCCGGAGCTGCAGGATCTGGTCCCGGAGGCTGCCAGACTGCTGCGACTGGCACTCACCGCGCCAGCCACCAGCTGCACGGCTGAGAGGTCGTTTAGCCTGATGAAGAGGCTGAAGACGACACTGCGCACCTCCACCGGCCAGGCCCGGTTCAATCATCTGGCCATCTGCGCCACATACGGACGCGAGCTGCGGGCGCTTAATCGCGACGCGCTGATGCGCCAGTTCATCAGTCGCAGCACCCAACGTAAAAACGCGTTCGGCGTGTGAGCACTGAGCATGTCGTCTGTCGAGCCAGTGTGTGTCGACTGTGGTTACCTTAATAACATTTCGTTGTGTCGTTGTCGTTGTGTGAGTCGTGAGTGTTTGACACTGTCGAATCACCGAGTGTGAACTAGCTCAGGAATATTAGTTTCACGTTTATAGTACAACCAAATATAAAGTAATTATTTGGCTAATTCGTATTTTTTTTTGTTTATTGGGGCTTTCTGGCGCGTCGACTCCGATTCGTATACTTAATTTGACGAAATATCAGAACGTTTACAGGCTCCCCTATATCATTTACCGGGGCGGTGATCATATAAGCAAATTCGCCTTTTAAGAAGAAAAACATGGGTATTTGGGCTGGCTTCCTAGTGCAACCCCAATGAATTGGAAGAAGTTACACCCTTGGGGACACCAGCTATGTTAAGGAGTCTCCACCAATCACTGTCAGATTCTGTGGGGTCCGTGTTAGGAGACGCGGGGACAGTAAAAAACCTGGGCTCTATCTAGACCGCCATCTAAGCTACCAGGCACACATTGACGCAGTGACTTCGAAATGCACTGGTATTCTGATCGCTCTAAGCCACGCCCGTCATGTGATGCCTGCGAGCACACTGAAAATTATTATACAAGCTCTTGTCATGTCCATCGTGCGATACTGTATGAGCGTGTATGGATCGTGTGGTGTGACGCAGATGGCTCGCGTACAGGTCATCAACTTCTGCGC
>JAXIVJ010010843.1:15000-17500 GCA_036785665.1 Chirona hameri | reverse complement strand
TACTAATACATGACATACATGTACCATACATTACATACATACATACATACATACCATACAGTACATTACAGACATGACATACATACATACATACATACACATTACATACATACATTGACATTACATATACATACATACATGTACATACAGTACATTACATACAACATACAGATACATACAGTACCATACATGACAGTACATACATACATTACATACATACATACATACATGTCTTACATACTCATACATACATACATACATACATACATACATTACATACATTCATACATACATTACATACAGTACATACCTACTTTCAGTACATACATGACATACATACATACATACAGTACATACATACATACATACATACATACATATACATACATACAGTACATACATACATACATACTTACATACATACATACATACATACATACATTACATACATACATTACATACATACATTACATACATACATACACAGACATACATTACATACATACAGTACATACATACATTACCATACAGTACATACATATACATACATACATACATTACATTAACATACATACATTACCATACATGTACACTGACATACATACATACATGACATACATACCATACATACATACCATACATACATACATACATACATACATACATACATACATTACATACATACATACCTACTATTACATACATACATACATACATACCATACATACATACATGACATACAACTTACATTACATACATACATACTACATACATACATACATACAGTACATACATACATTGACATACATACATACATGACATACAGTGACATACATACATACATACATACATACATACATACATACATTACATACATAACATACATACATACATACAGTTACATACATACATACATACATACATGACATTGACATACATACATACATACATGACATACATCATACATACATACATACTTACATACATACATACATGACATACAGTAATACATACGATACATACATACATACATACAGTGACATTACATACATGCATACATGCAACATACATGACATGACATACATTACATACATACATACATTACATAGACATACATACCAGTACCATAGACATACTTACAGACATACAGTACATAAGTACATGACATTACATGTTACCATTACATCATACATACATTACATACATACATACATACATTACATACATACAGACATACATACATATCAACATACATACATACATACAGACATACATACATACATACATACGACATACATACATTACATTACATTACATACATTACATACATACATACATACATTACTACATACGATACATACATACATACATACATACATACTTTACATGTACCATTACATACATACATACATACATTACATACCATACATACATACATACATACATACATTTACATACATACATACATTACATACATACATACATACATACATACATACATACATTACATACATGTACATACATACATACATACATACATACATACATACATACATACATTACATACATACATACATACATACATACATACATACATACATACATTACATACATACATACATACATACATACATACATACATACATACATACATACATTACATACATGACATACATACATACATGACATACATTACATACATACATACATACATACATACATACATTACAGACATGACATACATAACATTACATACATACATACATACATACATACATACATACATACATACATACATACATACATACATACATACATACCATTACATACATAATACATACATACATACATACATACATACATACCATACATACATACATACATACATACATACATACATACATACATACATACATACATACATACATTACATGACATACATACATACATACATACCATACATACATACATACATTACATACATACATACATTCATTACACTTACATTCATACATCACATACAGTACATACATACATACATCATACATACATACATACATAACATACATACATACATACAGACATACATACATACATACATACATACATACATACATGACATACATACATACATTACAGTACATACATACATACATACATACATACATACATTACATACATACATACATACATACAGACATACATTACATACATACATACATACATACATACATACATACATACATACATACATTACATACATACATTACATACATACATACCATACATACATACATACATACATAACATACCATACATACATACATACATACATACATACATACATACATACATACATACATTACATACATTACATACATAACATACATACATACATACAGACATACATACATACTGATACATACATTACATACATACATTACATTACATACATACATACATACATACATACATACAACTACATACATAGCATACATAC
>JAXIVJ010010842.1:0-45772 GCA_036785665.1 Chirona hameri | reverse complement strand
AACTTGCAACCCTCAATTTTTTAAAACAAATGTCATAGTAACCGTTTTCACGAAGGATTATTGCACTGAAAAGTTTCTGAAAGATTCTGAAAGTTTTGATAAATGCTCAACTATTACATGCGATTTTTGGCTAGAAATGTCTCTCATAATTGTGTAATATGTTGTTAAGAATAAAATATGTTGACAAAATTGCGGTTTGGTGGTAATAAGCAAGATAAGTATTGATATAATCTTTCTGAAAGTTTCAGGAAGATTCAGGAAGTTTCAAGAAGATTCTCTCAATAATAACTTCATTTTGTGTGGGAAAATGTAAATATCTTGAATATTAACACCAAACCGCAATTTTGTCAACATATTTCATTCTTACCAGCATATTACAAAATTATGATGGACATTTCTAGCCAAAAATCGCATGTCAAAGTTGTGTAGTTTTTCAAGACTTTCAGAATCTTTCAGCAACTTCTCAGTGCAATAATCCTTCGTGAAAACGGCTAGTGGTTCCTTTATTTTCAACATTCGGAGTTTTGTATAGTTTTGTCTCTGGCTGTATATAATACAAATCAATAAAATAACCTCTTTTCCAAAATAATCAACATAAAATAGTGCAGAAAATAAAACACGGGGGGCTGAGACAGTATGGAAAAATTACTGCCTCAGCTCTCTGTGCTGAAACGTACAGAATACATGAAATATAAATAATACATTTACTAATTAATAATAATTAATAATTAGTTACATTAACTTCTTCAATAACTAATTTTTCCATACATTACATTCCATTCCATTCACCTTGCTGATTGTTCCACCCATATAATGACATCACCAATCATTATATATCCATCCAACACCCACATTGCTCGACTTGATTTTAACTAACCTGACTAACCATTTATCATCTGCTTCAGTCCTCCCTGAGCCCGTTGCTGATCACCAGCCGATCATTCTCAGCGCTCAGCTCCGTCGTCGGCGCCCTCCACGCCCGGATCCCGTCACGCTGCGACCCTGGAAGCGTGTTAACTGGGACGCACTGTGTCTCCATCTTCTGACTGACGACTGGGCGCCTCTCTACAGCGCCACGTCAGTGGACGACAAAATCGCAGTCTTCATGGGCATCTGGAACGAGGCCGTCGACGAGCATTGTCCGTCAGTCACGGTCAGACGCCGCCGCCCGGACTGCCCATGGATCCGTGATGACCCAGACATCACGGAAGCAATGGAGGAGCGCGACTCCGCCAGACGAGCCTGGGAGGACGAGAGGACACCTCAGGCGCGGCGCAGCTACCAGCTGAGCCGCAACAAGGTGAAAAGCCTCCTCATCCGCGCCAAACGGAAGTTTCTCTGCGACGGCCTGCTGACGGACCGACGAGGGTTTTGGAGTCGGATGAAGAGCTTCGCTCTCCGGCCAGCAGGCGTCACCCCCTCAGGCTGTGACGACGTTGCCGACAGGGCTGACGAGTTTAATGCGCACTTCGCGTCGGTCGGCCCACGCATCGCAGCCGAAGTCGCTCGTGTCGGTGGTGCCGGCTGTGTACCTCGTCCGCCGCGCGTTTGTGCATCTGCGTTGGTGCTGAGGCCAGCCACCTTGCCTGAGCTCTCTAGAGCCATTAGTGGCATGAGCTCCTCCCGTGCGGTCGGAGTGGATGGCATCCCTCTATTTGCTATTGTGAAGTGTTTCCCTGTTGTCGGTTCTCACATCCTCCATCTCATCAACCACTCCATCATCACATCCACCTTTCCCACAGCCTGGAAAATAGCACGAGTTACCCCAGCCCACAAATCGGGCGACCGTTCAGATATGAACAATTTTAGGCCAATTTCGATCCTACCGGTGCTTTCAAAAATTGCTGAAAAAGTAGTGTCCGTTCAACTCGTATCTTACCTAGTCCACAACCACGTACTCTCCCCATGTCAGTATGCGTATCAACCGTGCCACTCCACGGAGGACGCCATGCTCGACGCTGTCGACTGGATCTCAAAAAAGATTGACCAGGGCCAAGTCGCGTCGCTAACGACGCTTGATCTGAGCAAGGCCTTCGACAGTGTCGATCATGGTGTCCTCCTGGATAAGCTTGAGTGGTATGGTGTGCAGTCACCATGGTTCCGGAGTTACCTCCAAGACCGAAAACAGACGGTAAGCGGCGGCTCCTCCATTCCTCTCTCACTGACCTACGGAGTAGCTCAGGGCTCCATCGTCGGACCAGTCCTCTTCCTCATCTTCATCAACGACCTGTCCTCCTTCCTCACCCACGGCCGCCTCCTGTCCTACGCCGACGACACCCAGCTCCTTGACCATTCCTCACCCACTGCCGACGGCCTATCCAACCTGAAGGTGCGGGTCGAAGAGTCGATTCTCCATCTCCACAATTGGTTTCAGGCAAACAGTCTGAAAATGAATCCGAACAAGACTTTCTTTACCATCATCGGAACCAAAGCATCCCTCAAAAAGGCCAAAGACTTTCACATCACTCTGTCCGGCTCGAAAATTTATCCATGCCAAAATGTAAAAATACTCGGAGTCCTCCTCGACCAGCACCTGACATGGGAACCTCATATATCCATGGTGGTCCGACGATGCAACGCCATCCTTTCATCCCTATACAAGATCCGCCATCACTTCACACCTGATGCCCTTAAACTCCTCATCCACGCCCACGTATTTCCCCATATCCAATACTGTCTATCCGTTTGGGGAGGAGCCGCCCAGTGTCACTTGCACCGAGTGCAAAAGACTGTCAACTTCGCGGCCAGGCTGGTGACGGGAGTGCGGCGTTTTGAGCATGTGACACCTACCCTGGTATCGCTTGGCTGGCAGAGAGTCGATGAGATGGTGCGCCAGCACGACCGCATCCAGGTGCACAGAGCGCTTAACGCCGAGCAGTGTCCTCCCGCCATCAGGGCCATGTTTGTCCGGCGAGCCCATGTATCGCTACGCGAGTCCCGAGCTGCTGCGGCAGGAGCGCTGGAACTGCCGTTGTGTAAGCTGTCGAGCAGCCAGCGTGCGTTTGCATTTAGAGCGGCGAAAACCTGGAACACTGACATCTCTAAGGTCTAAGGTGAACACCCGCAGTCGGGGTTGCGGTTTCCGATATGTGGATAGCATGTGAGCTGCATTGACCGCTTCAATTTTCTTATGGTTGGTGGTTAAGCCTCATACCGTGCGATGACAGGCCTACCATGTACAATGTGTTCTCTTTTATTGACCGCGATCGTATTTTTTTTATCGTGTTTAAACTGTGCCTTTGTATTTAGATATCACTACACATGTACTCTGACTGGATACGTAAAAGCCACAACGTGGATGTATCTTAATACATGACTTTGACTTTGACTTTGACCAATGTCCCTTTTGTGAAAAGCAGTATTCAAGATATGTGGATCGATGTTTTTTTTTTAGGATGGTGAGCTGAAAACGGTTCTACCATGATCAGGCACGTAGCCAAGGGGAGGGCGGCGGGGGCGGCCGCCCCCCCCCCCCCCCCCCCCGCTCCCCCCTAGAGGCCAGGAGGGCCCTTTTTGGTGCGCGAGGGCCCTTTTCGGCGCGCGCAGCGCGCCGAAATGGGCCGACGAGACCGCGCGAAGCGCGGTATCATAGGCTCTTTACTACACGAAGCGTGGTCTTTAGAGAGTTTAGCGGACTTCAGAGGCCCTTTAGGGCCACCAGGGCCCTCTCTGAAAGACCAGAGGGCCCCTTGGACGTTCAAAAGAGCCCTGTGCATGTCAGAGGGGCCCCTGGCAAGACCGAAAGGGCCCCTGAGCGGGTCAGAAGGCCCCCTGAGCATGTCGAATGGGGCCCCCTGAACACGTCGAATGGGCCCCTAGCCAGCACAGCGGGGCCCCTGGGCAGGTTGAGAGGCCCCTGAGCATGTCGACAGGGCGACACAGCGGCCAGCGCAGTCCTTTGCCAGGTCATAAGGGCTTCTGAGCAGGTTGGAGGGCCCCTGGACAGACCAGAGGGCCCCTGGGAAGTTAAGAGGGCCCTCTGCAGGTCAGAGGGCCCTGACCAGACCGAAATGGCCCCAAGGTGGGTCAGAAAGGCCCCTGAACATGCCGAATGAGCCCCTAGCCAGCACGGAGGGGCCCCAAGGCAGGTCGGAGGGCCCTCGGAGCAACTCGCAAGGCGACAAAGCAGCCAGCGCAGTCCCTTGCTAGGTCGGAAGGGCCCCTTATAATGTTAAAGGGCCCCTGGAGAGACCAGAGGGCCCCTGGAAAGTTAAAAGGGCCCCTGCGCAGATCGGAGGGGCCCCTGATCAGACCGAAAGGACCCCTGGGTGGGTAAGAAGGGACCCTGAACATGCCGAAGTGGCCCCTGGCCAGCACGGAGGGGCTCCAGGGCAGGTCGGAGGGCCCCTTGAGCATGTCGGCAAGGGCGACAAAGCAGCCAGCGCAGGCCGGCCAGAAGAGTCGCTGGGCTGATCGGAGGGGCTCCTGGGCAAGTCAGAGGGGCCCCTGGCTAGACCGAAAGGGTCCCTGGGCCGGTCGGAAGGCCCCTTGAACATGCCAGATGAGTTCCTAGCCAGACTGGAGGGGCCCCTGGGCAGGTCCGAGGGGCCCCTGAGCAGGAGCGGCGGATTGCGGGGCCAGGGCACCCAAAATTCCCCCCAGTCGAAAATCCTGGGGGCAAAGGGTAGTTTTGCCCCCCCCCCAGATTTTAGCCTGCTCAATCTGGGGCAACATGACCCTTCCCCTCCCCAGGATTTTCATTTGAGGGGGGGGGGGGGGATTTTGGGTATCCTGCGCCCCGCAATCCGCCGCCCCTGCCCCTGAGCATGTCGGCAGGGCGACAAAGCAGCCAGTGCAGTCCCTGGCCAGGTCGGAAGGATCTCTGAACAGGCCGAATGGGCCCCTTGACACACAAGAGGGGCTTCTTGGAAGGTCAGAGGAGTCTCTGGTGAGACCGGAAGGGTCAAAGCACGTAGAGATCGCAGATGAAGATTAAATACAAAGAGGACTTACTCCACAATAAACAATATTAAAAGCGGAGCTTTCGCGTATATTGAACACCCTTCGTCAGGGTGTTACAATATACCCGAAAGATCCGATTTTATTTTTTTCCTGTAGAGTAAGCCCTCTTTGTATTATATATATATATATATATATATATATATATATATATATATATATATATATATATAATCCACTCCACATCATGCCTTTTCGCTTAGCGGATCCCAGATGAGTCCCTGAACAGGTCGGAAGGGCGTAGAAAAGGTCAGAGGGGCCCCTAGACGATCTGAAGGGACCTTGGGCTTTTAACAGTAAGAATACAGTTGTACAGGGAATAAAACTAAAAAAATCGTGCTGCTCCGCGGCGCAATTTAACTACAAATTCAATTATATGCGGTTAGGAGAAAAAAATCGGTCAGTTTCTCAGCGCATTTATGTGCTATGTTGCTACTTTCCTATATTATTGGGCAAAATAGTTCATTTTAGCACCTTTTCCCCGCACTTTTAACGCACAATATAGCAATTTTAGAGGTCCGCACCATACGCAATGCGACGCATTGGTGAGAAAGCAACCCAGGGCATAATACTCAAAATTTCCGCACCGCTCCGCGGCGCTATTTGTTCAAGAGTTCCAGGTCTTGAGCTTAACACATATTCCAGGTTGGTATAGCTGATTCCAAATTCGTGTCGCTGGTTCCAAAGTTGATGTGGCAGTTTGCTAACTCCAGCTCCTAAACGTTGGTATGGCCCATGCCATACCTGCCATACTGCATTTTCCAGCCTTGTAACGTGCCTTTTCATGCGTTTTTTTTTTGTGGGGGGGGGGGGGGGGGGGGCGCTTGGGAAGGGGCCCTTTCAACGCTCGGGAAGGGGCCCTTTCGAGGCGCCGCCCCCCTGGACGAAATCCTGGCAACGTGCCTGACCATGATATCCCAAATTTGGAAATCGGAAAATATTTCAAGTTAGAGTCTCTTCAAATTTATTTATCATATCAGAAATACCAGGTAAACTAAACCGTATATGAGAAAACAAAACATCTAACATCGAACAAGCATATTATAATGAGGTTAGTAATGTTGAGGAAAAAAAGTAGATTTAAGGTTTGTGAAAATTGGCCTTTAACAGAGAAAGGTGAACACCGTCAGCAATGGTTGCAAGGTATTATCGTCGTGTCTATGATTGTCGCTTATTGTTTGGGTAATACATTTGTTCGATAATTGAAATGACATCGATTTGGCTAGCTAAACCCTTGTTATTGTGGTCGATATTACCTCGTTGGTTGCTTAGCCATGCTGCAAGATTCTGGTGTGCAAAATCACTTTTTAGAAGAATGACAAAAGCAAACCATTTTCGTGCACAATGAGCCAGTCATGTGAATAGCTTTATGTTTTGGCGTGTCTCACCAATTTTCAGGAAATTGTGTACATATATTATGAACATTAACATGTTCTCAAACACTCATAACTTTTGATACACTTGTGAGGATATTCAAAACCGAATAAACTTGCCGTTAAATAAGCTGAAAGTCCAATTGATGGTGCATCCGCCAAAGGTGCAAAGGTATTACAAAAACGGATCTAATAAACGTTTGAGGCTAGGCAAACATAAATTTCAAGAAATTGTAATTCCACCTACGTTACTTTTATCGGAATGTGTTCTTTTAATGCTTATACAGATAAAATTGCCTCACCTAGAGGTGTTTATAGTCCAATATTGGAGTAGCTTCTACAGTTCTTTGAAACATTTTCAAGAGCTTCGGTGGTCCCCCCTCCCCTCCCCCCGTTATTATTGCTATGATTTGTTCTTTCGTATATGCCTTTTTACAAATATATCCACTTCCTACATTAATTGTCCGTTCATCGTAACATTCTATTCAATCCGTTTTGTCAGTCAGCAAAGCACGTTAAAATAACGCACACGATGCCGATAATTGCGTTCACCCGAGATAGACATACGCTACGGGCCCGGCCTGCCCGGCCCCGAACTCGCGGCTTCTCGGCTCTCTGCGAGCGTCATGCCCAGAGGGCATTGACCCAGATGACCCGGCCCGTACGGTTCAAACCACGTGACCAAATTGGCTGATGCTAGCCTTTACGAAGGAGCCCCATTCCTTCAGCCGACCTCCACCAATCCCAGTCGCGCGGCTGCTTCGAGAGCGCTGATTGGCCGCGTGCGGTCATGGCTGGCTGGGGCATCATAGGCGTATGTAGGAATTAAGTTACGAACTTAGACGATAGATGGCTCTGAAGATTGCTCGCAAATTGCAGAAAATTGGGTGATTTTAAAATTAAAAAGTGCAATTCATATTTAGGTAGACAAAGCCAGCGACTAGCACATAAAATTTCAAACAATTCCGCCAAACGGTTTAGGAGATATAAGCGATTTGCTTACTAGCCACTAGTACCTACCATTACTTTTGAAGTGACCTGTACCTCGTACGCTGACACCGTACCTACCAGTCTTTATTTCACGGTACAGTACCTACCTCGTACGGTGATACCGTACCTACCATTTATTTCACGGTACAGTACCTACCTCGTACGCTGGTACCGTACCTACCATTTATTTCACGGTACAGTACCTACCTCGTACGGTGGTACCGTACCTACCATTTATTTCACGGTACAGTACCTACCTCGTACGCAGGTACCGTACCTACCATTTATTTCACGGTACAGTACCTACCTCGTACGCTGGTACCGTACCTACCATTTATTTCAGCTGAGGTCGCGGCACAGCTGTGGCGAGTCCCTGCCTGTTCAGACAGATTGATAATGCAATGGAGCTCGGCAAACGTGGACACATGTAAACTAACAAGCGCCTTACACCGCGATACAGATCAGCTTATAATGTCTATGTCAAGCTTCTGTAAGACCGGTTCAGTGGAAAACGCCCACGACAGACATAGACATAGACATATATTAAGGCCATCCACGATAAGCTCATGGCTATTACGGCCCCTCGTCAGAGGCTAAAACGGCGGACATGGGAAGTGAAAAAACGCAAACACGCACACACACACGCACACACAGACATACACAGACATACACACACACAGACATACCCCCCCCCCCCCCCCCCACACACACACACACACACACATACACACACACACACACACACACACACACACACACACACACACACACACACACACACACACACACACACACACACACACACACACACACACACCCACACACCACAGTGGCCGACCGATCACGTAACTCCTTCGCCGCCGCGCAGATGGCGCTTTAGGCGTCCCGCAAACAGGTGCACCGGGAGTCGCGTCAGGTCAGGCGGGAGCCCGTTGAATTCGCGCGGAGCACGGCTGTAAAAACGCCGCTGTCCCATGGCTGACCTTGACCGCAGCACTATCAGGTCGTGCTCCTGTCGCGTGGACCGCTGACACACGCACTCGGACACACGCACGAGCCCGCCAGCCAAGATCTCGGGCTCGCCTGAGCGCCACACTTTATGCAATAGGCACATGGAGTGATAGCGCACGAGCTAGTCTGCGCTGAGCCAGCCCAAGTTCCCAAGCAGATCCGACACGTGATCAAACTTTTTGCGGCCGAAAATCACTTTAGCAGCATAGTTAATAATTTTGTGAATACGAGATAGGTTTTTATGTGTGCAGTTGCCATACACAGAGATACAGTATCGGATCTGCGAGAGAACAAGGGCCTGGACCAGGGCGGCGATGACGGATGGTGGCAGGTGGTTCCTTAGATGTGATAGACCAGATAGAGTGCCGAAACATTTTCTAGTAACAGCAGAGACGTGACTGTCCCAGCTGAGGGTGCGATCAAAGGTCAGACCGAGGTTTTTGCATCAGAAACGGGGAGTAAATGGTGATCGCGAAATTTGACAGTGAAGTTGGGGACGTTGCGAAGATTTTGGGCGCTTCCCAGCAGCATCAGTTGCGTTTTACCGGCATTTACTTTCAATCCGCTGGCTCGGAACCAACAATCGAGAGAGGCCAAGACCCGCTCCATCTTGACTAAGATGTTTTTGAATTGTGACTTCTTGCCAGAGACTAAAATTTGGGTGTCATCGGCGTACTGTACCACCACTGCGACCTCGACAAACAAACTCAGGTCGTTAGCGAAGACGCAGTAGAGCAGAGGGCCGAGAGCAGATCCTTGAAAAACGCCGATGCCGTTGGGAAGCGGGAAAGATTTTTTGGTGCTACCCAGATTGTCAGTGAGGCTGACACTCTGGGTGTGATTGTGAAGGTAGGCTGAAAACCAGGAAGTATCTACGCCGTGAAGTTGTAATTTGGTGAGGAGTTTTTGGTGGTCTATCACATCAAAGCATTTGCTCAAATCCAGCAGGCAGAGGAGAGAGAGGTCGCCGCGGTCATTGGCGGATAGGATTTGGTCAGTTATGGATATCAGCGCGGTTTCCGTCGAGTGACGAGGACGAAAACCGTGCTGAGTTGGGGACAGGAGGTGGTTTTGGGAAAGGTAATTGTAAAGCTGTTGGTGCACGGCCCGCTCTACAATTTTGGCGAAAACAGGAACGATGGAGATTGGCCGGAAGTTGGATGGATCGGAAGGATCGCCGGATTTGTGGATAGGATAGACCAGGGAATGTTTCCAGGATTCAGGGACCTGGGCGTTAGACAAGCTGGAGTTGAGCAAATGCAGGAACACACCGCCGATCGCCTCAAATGACAGGCGGATCATATGGATGGTGACGCCGTCCTCGCCAGAGCCAGCCAGCTCGCCCCATGAAGCAAGTTGGCTGGCTGTAGGTGTATGCCATGAAGCAATGTGACCGGGCGGAATAAGAGAGACGTTTTCGAAGATTTCCAGTGGTTCTGTAGAAATACTTCAAGAGCCTGTGTCTGCCTGGCTCGATGGTATGCTAAATTTAACATTCATTATGCGTTCCAAGATGAATGTATGCTGAGCGAGACATTTGACTAAGGTAGATTTCTTCTTGTGTGTAACGCTGAAAAGCAGCCGAATGCAGTATGTATGACTGCTGTTAACCCTTGCCCGGTAGGGGGGGGGGGTGGGGGGATGCCACCCCCACCCCCTCGGTTTTTCTGGAATAACTCGCGTAGTTTCCGACCAATTGCGATGGAACTTCCAGTACCCTACTTGAGAAAAATTTGACATATACTCTTAAAATGGTTAATTTCTAACCCACATGACCCGTAACCTATGACCTGTTTCTCAAGGTCATGTCATGCGCAACTGGCGTCCCGCAGTATCGATGCTTGTAACCTGTGCAGTTTCCAAGTGTTTGTTGTTCAGGAGCATATGCACGTGTGTTTCCAGGTGACAGTTGTGTTTTCCACTGAGATTGTGACCTCGATTGGCCTTTTCAGAGGTCAACTGAGGTCATTGACCTCCGATGACCTCAGATGACTTTTTTTGGCTTCTGGCGGTTTCTAGGATATTTTGTGACACTGATTTCAAATTTAGGATCCATTTTACATAATTACATGTTCCATTGGGATCATGCACTTCCACAGGTCAACCGAGGTTACTGACCTCAGATGACCTGACATGACCTTTTTGGAATTTGGCAGTTTTTAGGACATTTTGTGACGATGATTACGAATTTGGCACCCAATAAGCATCATGATATGCTCATTCACGATTCTAGCTCGATACAATTCAATTTATACGCATTTACAATTTTGATGACTTTTGGGTCATTGACATGACCTCAGAGGTCACCTAATGACCCCAGACCAAGCAATCGGATATCAGCGGCTTCCTCTCGTCACAAGCAATACGCTCGTCTTTGAATTCAAGGTCTAGCTTAATTAGGGGCGATACACTAAGAGGGGGGGGGGGGGGTCGTACCCCTGTACCCGAACACGTAGTGATTTTGCCCTACCCGGGCGAGGGTTAATATTGACATTACAGATTACGTTATATTATTAATAACAGCCTCCTAAATATCATACAAAAACGTTATGTTTATGTCATAAATGACGAAGAAGAAGCTTAACCTATAAGTTTGTATGTCAAGGAAACCAATCACAATGATGATTTTGTATCCTTACTTAAGAGAAGCAACTGCCTTGGAAAATCTCACAAGTTATTCAAATTACCCAAATTGTCTGTTATAGTTCACACAAAATATATACATATTATGCCACAAATTAAGTACCTACCACTGCTGTGCTCGCCACTCCGTCCACTACACATTTTACATCGTACTTCACAGAAGTTCCTGACATTGACCAAGCCCTGGTCGGCGTACCTCAATGCAAACAACTGCCCCTAATTATCCGGACAAAGTCAGCGACTCTACTGACTAAGGCATTTAGGCGGCGGTTTGTTTTCTGGAGCCGTCAACTTTGGCCACTTAAGTTCACTTCCTACTGGCTCTGTTTGCCCCCGGCTGCAGACGCACTATAGGATAATATCGGGAGCTTTAGATCCCCTGAGAAGTTCGAGCCGCACTGTTGGTGGCGACTAGCACGGCTGGTTTGTTGAGTTGGGGGAGACGATAGTTGAGTTCGGCTTCATTGCGGTGGTTAGTCATTGTCGCGGAGTGCAAAACAAGTGGCGATATCTTTAGATGGAACAACGGGGATCACGTTGTCATAGCCACAAGGGATTAAACGAAACGCTAATGCAATATGCTTGAATGCTTACCGTACTGTTCGAGTCGCAGTAAGCATGTATCATGTCAACACAATCACCATGGGGGAGCTTAGCTCCGGGAATCCACAAAGCTAATATTAGCTACACTTGCCGCGCCCGATTCACTCCGATACACCTAGCTTACCCGTCTCCGATACACCGAGCTTACCCGTCTCACCATTCACTCCGATACACCGAGCTTACCCGTCTCCGATACACCGAGCTTACCCGTCTCACGAATCACTCCGATACACCGAGCTTACCCGTCTCCGATACACTGAGCTTACCCGTCTCACCATTCCCTCCGATACACCGAGCTTACCCGTCTCACCATTCACTCCGATACACCGAGCTTACCCGTCTCACCATTCACTCCGATACACCGAGCTTACCCGTCTCCGATACACCGAGCTTACCCGTCTCCGATACACCGAGCTTACCCGTCTCACGAATCACTCCGATACACCGAGCTTACCCGTCTCCGATACACTGAGCTTACCCGTCTCACCATTCACTCCGATACACTGAGCTTACCCGTCTCATGATTCACTCCGATACACCGAGCTTACCCGTCTCCGATACACTGAGCTTACCCGTCTCACCATTCACTCCGATACACCGAGCTTACCCGTCTCACGAGTCACTCCGATACACCGAGCTTACCCGTCTCATGATTCACTCCGATACACCGAGCTTACCCGTCTCCGATACACTGAGCTTACCCGTCTCACCATTCACTCCGATACACCGAGCTTACCCGTCTCACCATTCACTCCGATACACCGAGCTTACCCGTCTCACCATTCACTCCGATACACCGAGCTTACCCGTCTCACCATTCACTCCGATACACCGAGCTTACCCGTCTCCGATACACCGAGCTTACCCCTCTCACGAATCACTCCGATACACCGAGCTTACCCGTCTCCGATACACTGAGCTTACCCGTCTCACCATTCACTCCGATACACCGAGCTTACCCGTCTCACCATTCACTCCGATACACCGAGCTTACCCGTCTCACCATTCACTCCGATACACCAAGCTTACCCGTCTCCGATACACCAAGCTTACCCGTCTCACGAATCACTCCGATACACCGAGCTTACCCGTCTCCGATACACTGAGCTTACCCGTCTCACCATTCACTCCGATACACCGAGCTTACCCGTCTCACCATTCACTCCGATACACCGAGCTTACCCGTCTCACCATTCACTCCGATACACCGAGCTTACCCGTCTCACGAATCGCTCCGATACACCGAGCTTACCCGTCTCCGATACACCGAGCTAACCCGTATCACGATTCACTCCGATACACCGAGCTAACCCGTCTCCGATACACCGAGCTTACCCGTCTCACCATTCACTCCGATACACCGAGCTTACCCGTCTCACGAATCACTCCGATACACCGAGCTTACCCGTCTCCGATACACCGAGCTAACCCGTATCACGATTCACTCCGATACACCGAGCTAACCCGTCTCCGATACACCGAGCTTACCCGTCTCACGATTCACTCTGATACGCCGAGCTTACCCGTCTCATGATTCACTCCGATACATCGAGCTTACCCGTCTCACGATTCACTCCGATACACCGATATTACCCGTCTCCGATACACCGAGCTTATCCGTCTCACGGATCACTCCGATACACCGAGCTTACCCGTCTCACGAATCACTCCGATACACCGAGCTAGCCCGTCTCCGATACACTGAGCTTACACGTCTCCGATACACCGAGCTTACCCGTCTCACGAATCACTCCGATACACCGAGCATACCCGTCTCTGATACACCGAGCTTACCCGTCTCACGATTCACTCCGATACACCGAGCTTACCCGTCTCCGATACACCGAGCTAACCCGTCTCCGATACACCGAGCTTACCCGTCTCACGAATCACTCCGATACACCGAGCATACCCGTCTCACGATTCACTCCGATACACCGAGATTACCCGTCTCCGATACACCGAGCTTATCCGTCTCACGGATCACTCCGATACACCGAGCTTACCCGTCTCACGAATCACTCCGATACACCGAGCTAGCCCGTCTCCGATACACTGAGCTTACACGTCTCCGATACACCGAGCTTACCCGTCTCACGAATCACTCCGATACACCGAGCATACCCGTCTCCGATACACCGAGCTTACCCGTCTCACCATTCACTCCGATACACCGAGCTTACCCGTCTCACCATTCACTCTGATACACCAAGCTTACCCGTCTCCGATACACCGAGCTTACCCCTCTCACGAATCACTCCAATACACCGAGCTTACCCGTCTCCGATACACTGAGCTTACCCGTCTCACCATTCACTCCGATACACCGAGCTTACCCGTCTCACCATTCACTCCGATACACCGAGCTTACCCGTCTCACGAATCACTCCGATACACCGAGCTAACCCGTCTCCGATACACCGAGCTTACCCGTCTCCGATACATCAAGCTTGCCCGTCTCACGAATCACTCCGATACACCGAGCTTACCCGTCTCATGATTCACTCCGATACACCGAGCTTACCCGTCTCACCATTCACTCCGATACACCGAGCTTACCCGTCTCACGAGTCACTCCGATACACCGAGCTTACCCGTCTCATGATTCACTCCGATACACCGAGCTTACCCGTCTCCAATACACCGAGCTTACCAGCCTCACGATTCACTCCGATACACCGAGCTTACCCGTCTCACGATTCACTCCGATACACCGAGCTTACCCGTCTCACGAATCACTCCGATACACCGAGCTTACCCGTCTCACGAATCACTCCGATACACCGAGCTTACCCGTCTCACGAATCACTCCGGTACACCGAGCTTACCCGTCTCATGATTCACTCCGATACACCGAGCTTACCCGTCTCACCATTCACTCCGATACACCGAGCTTACCCGTCTCACCATTCACTCCGATACACCAAGCTTACCCGTCTCACGAATCGCTCCGATACACCGAGCTTACCCGTCTCCGATACACCGAGCTAACCCGTATCACGATTCACTCCGATACACCGAGCTAACCCGTCTCCGATACACCGAGCTTACCCGTCTCACCATTCACTCCGATATACCGAGCTTACCCGTCTCACGAATCACTCCGATACACCGAGCTTACCCGTCTCCGATACACCGAGCTAACCCGTATCACGATTCACTCCGATACACCGAGCTAACCCGTCTCCGATACACCGAGCTTACCCGTCTCACGATTCACTCCGATACGCCGAGCTTACCCGTCTCATGATTCACTCCGATACACCGAGCTTACCCGTCTCACGAATCACTCCGATACACCGAGCTAGCCCGTCTCCGATACACTGAGCTTACACGTCTCCGATACACCGAGCTTACCCGTCTCACGAATCACTCCGATACACCGAGCATACCCGTCTCCGATACACCGAGCTTACCCGTCTCACGATTCACTCCGATACACCGAGCTTACCCGTCTCCGATACACCGAGCTAACCCGTCTCCGATACACCGAGCTTACCCGTCTCACGAATCACTCCGATACACCGAGCATACCCGTCTCCGATACACCGAGCTCACCCGTCTCACGATTCACTCCGATACACCGAGCTTACCCGTCTCTGATACACCGAGCTTACCCGTCTCACGATTCACTCCGATAAACCGAGCTTACCCGTCTCACGAATCACTCCGATACACCGAGCTTACCCGTCTCCGATACACCGAGCTTACCCGTCTCACGATTCACTCCGATACACCGAGCTTACCCGTCTCATGAATCACTCCGATACACCGAGCTTACCCGTCTCACGAATCACTCCGATACACCGAGCTTACCCGTCTCCGATACACCGAGCTAACCCGTCTCATGATTCACTCCGATACACCGAGCTTACCCGTCTCACGAATCACTCCGATACACCGAGCTTACCCGTCTCCGATACACCGAGCTTACCCATCTCATGATTCACTCCGATACACCGAGCTTACCCGTCTCACGAATCACTCCGATACACCGAGCTTACCCGTCTCCGATACACCGAGCTTACCCGTCTCCGATACACCGAGTTTACCCGTCTCCGATACACCGAGTTTACCCGTCTCACGAATCACTCCGATACACCGAGCTTACCCATCTCACGAATCACTCCGATACACCGAGCTTACCCGTCTCCGATGCACCGAGCTTACCCGTCTCACGAATCACACCGATACACCGAGCTAACTCGTCTCACGATTCACTCCGATACACCGAGCTTACCCGTCTCCGATACACTGAGCTTACCCGTCTCCGATACACCGAGCTTACCCGTCTCACCATTCACTCCGATACACCGAGCTTACCCGTCTCACGATTCACTCCGATACACCGAGCTTACCCGTCTCACCATTCACTCCGATACACCGAGCTTACCCGTCTCCGATACACCGAGCTAACCCGTCTCCGATACACCGAGCTTACCCGTCTCCGATACACCGAGCTAACCCGTCTTCGATACACCGAGCTTGCCCGTCTCACCATTCACTCCGATACACCGAGCTTACCCGTCTCACGATTCACTCCGATACACCGAGCTTACCCGTCTCACGAATCACTCCGATACACCGAGGTTACCCGTCTCACGATTCACTCCGATACACCGAGCTTACCCGTCTCACCATTCACTCCGATACACTGAGCTTACCCGTCTCACGAATCACTCCGATACACCGAGCTTACCCGTCTCACGAATCACTCCGATACACCGAGGTTACCCGTCTCACAATTCACTCCGATACACCGAGCTTACCCGTCTCCGATACACCGAGCTTATCCGTCTCACGAATCACTCCGATACACCGAGCTAACCCGTCTCACCATTCACTCCGATACACCGAGCTTACCCGTCTCCGATACACCGAGCTTACCCGTCTCACGAATCACTCCGATACACCGAGCTAACCCGTCTCACGATTCACTCCGATACACCTAGCTTACCCGTCTCACGAATCACTCCGATACACCGAGCTTACCCGTCTCACGAATCACTCCGATACACCGAGTTTACCCGTCTCACGAATCACTCCGATACACCGAGCTTACCCGTCTCACGAATCACTCCGATACACCGAGGTTACCCGTCTCACGATTCACTCCGATACACCGAGCTTACCCGTCTCACCATTCACTCCGATACACCGAGCTTACCCGTCTTACGATTCACTCCGATACACCAAGCTTACCCGTCTCACGATTCACTCCGATACACCGAGCTTACCCGTCTCACCATTCACCCCGATACACCGAGCTTACCCGTCTCACGATTCACTCCGATACACCGAGCTTACCCGTCTCACGAATCACTCCGATACACCGAGCTAACTCGTCTCACGATTCACTCCGATACACCGAGCTTACCCGTCTCCGATACACCGAGCTTACCCGTCTCCGATACACCGAGCTTACCCGTCTCCGATACACCGAGCTAACCCGTCTCAACATTCACTCCGATACACCGAGCTTACCCGTCTCACGATTCACTCCGATACACCGAGCTTACCCGTCTCACGAATCACTCCGATACACCGAGGTTACCCGTCTCACGATTCACTCCGATACACCGAGCTTACCCGTCTCCGATACACCGAGCTTACCCGTCTCCGATACACCGAGCTTACCCGTCTCACGATTCACTTCGATACACCGAGCTAACTCGTCTCACGAATCACTCCGATACACCGAGCTTACCCGTCTCCGATACACCGAGCTTACCCGTCTCACCATTCACTCCGATACACCGATCTTACCCGTCTCACGAATCAATCCGATACACCGAGGTTACCCGTCTCACGATTCACTCCGATACACCAAGCTTACCCGTCTCCGATACACCGAGCTTACCCGTCTCCGATACACCGAGCTTACCCGTCTCACGATTCACTCCGATACACCGAGCTTACCCGTCTCACCATTCATTCCGATACACCGAGCTTACCCGTCTCACGAACCACTCCGATACACCGAGCTTACCCGTCTCACGATTCACTCCGATACACCGAGCTTACCCGTCTCACCATTCACTCCGATACACCGAGCTTACCAGCCTCACGAATCACTCCGATACACCGAGCTTACCCGTCTCCGATACACCGAGCTTATCCGTCTCACGAATCACTCCGATACACCGAGCTTATCCGTCTCACGAATCACTCCGATACACCGAGCTTACCCGTCTCCGATACACCGAGCTTATCCGTCTCACGAATCACTCCGATACACCGAGCTTACCCGTCTCACGATTCACTCCGATACACCGAGCTTACCCGTCTCACGATTCACTCCGATACACCGAGCTTACCCGTCTCCGATACACCGAGCTTATCCGTCTCACGAATCACTCCGATACACCGAGCTTATCCGTCTCACGAATCACTCCGATACACCGAGCTTACCCGTCTCCGATACACCGAGCTAACCCGTCTCACGATTCACTCCGATACACCGAGCTTATCCGTCTCACGAATCACTCCGATACACCGAGCTAACCCGTCTCACGATTCACTCTGATACACCGAGCTTATCCGTCTCACGAATCACTCCGATACACCGAGCTTACCCGTCTCCGATACACCGAGCTTACCCGTCTTACGATTCACTCCGATACACCGAGCTTATCCGTCTCACGAATCACTCCGATACACCGAGCTAACCCGTCTCACGATTCACTCTGATACACCGAGCTTATCCGTCTCACGAATCACTCCGATACACCGAGCTAACCCGTCTCACGATTCACTCCGATACACCGAGCTTACCCGTCTCCGATACACCGAGCTTATCCGTCTCACGATTCACTCCGATACACCGAGCTTACCCGTCTCACGATTCACTCCGATACAAGGAGCTTACCCGTCTCACGAATTACTCCGATACACCGAACCTACCCGTCTCACGAATCACCCCGATACACCGAGCTAACCCGTCTCATGAATCACTCCGATACACCGAGCTAAACCGTCTCACGATTCACTCCGATACACCGAGCTTACCCGTCTCCGATACACCGAGCTTACCCGTCTCACGAATCACTCCGATACACCGAGCTTACCCGTCTCCGATACACCGAGCTTACCCGTCTCCGATACACCGAGCTTACCCGTCTCACGAATCACTCCGATACACCGAGCTTATCCGTCTCACGATTCACTCCGATACACCGAGCTTACCCGTCTCACGATTCACTCCGATACACCGAGCTTACCCGTATCCGATACACCGAGCTTACCCGTCTCACGATTCACTCTCCGATACACCGAGCTAACCCGTCTCATGATTCACTCCGATACAAGGAGCTTACCCGTCTCACGAATTACTCCGATACACCGAGCCTACCCGTCTCACGAATCACCCCGATACACCGAGCTAACCCGTCTCATGAATCACTCCGATACACCGAGCTAACCCGTCTTCGATACACCGAGCTTACCCGTCTCACGAACCACCTCGATACACCGAGCTAACCCGTCTCCGATACACCGAGCTTACCCGTCTCATGATTCACTCCGATACACCGAGCATACCCGTCTCACGAACCACCTCGATATACCGAGCTAACCCGTCTCCGATACACCGAGCTTACCCGTCTCATGAATCACTCCGATACACCGAGCTTACCCGTCTCTGATACACCGAGCTTACCCGTCTCATGATTCACTCAGATACACCGAGCTTACCCGTCTCACGATTCACTCTGATACACCGAGCTTACCCGTCTCCGATACACCGAGCTTACCCGTCTCATGATTCACTCCGATACACCGAGCTTACCCGTCTCACGATTCACTCCGATACACCGAGCTTACCCGTCTCACGAATCACTCCGATACACCGAGCTTACCCGTCTCCGATACACCGAGCTAACCCGTCTCACGATTCACTCCGATACACCGAGCTTACCCGTTTCACGAATCACTCCGATACACCGAGCTTATCCGTCTCCGATACACTGAGCTTACCCGTCTCACGATTCATTCCGATACACCGAGCTTACCCGTCTCATGATTCACTCTGATACACCGAGCTTACCCGTCTCACCATTCACTCCGATACACCGAGCTTACCCGTCTCACGATTCACTCCGATACACCGAGCTTACCCGTCTCCGATACACCGAGCTAACCCGTCTCATGATTCACTCCGATACACCGAGCTTACCCGTCTCACGATTCACTCCGATACAACGAGCTTACCCGTCTCCGATACACCGAGCTTACCCGTCTCCGATACACCAAGCTTATTCGTCTCACGATTCACTCCGATACACCGAGCTTACCCGTCTCACGATTAACTCCGATACACCGAGCTTACCCGTCTCCGATACACTGAGCTTACCCGTCTCACGATTCACTCCGATGCACCGAGCTAACCCGTCTCACGAATCACTCCGATACACCGAGCTTACCCGTCTCCGATACACCGAGCTTATTCGTCTCACGATTCACTCCGATACACCGAGCTTACCCGTCTCATGATTCACTCCGATACACCGAGCTTACCCGTCTCACCATTCATTCCGATACACCGAGCTTACCCGTCTCACGAATCACTCCGATACACCGAGCTTACCCGTCTCACGATTTACTCAGATACACCGAGCTAACCCGTCTCATGATTCACTCTGATACACCGAGCTTACCCGTCTCCGATACACCGAGCTTACCCGTCTCACGATTCACTCCGATACACCGAGCTTACCCGTCTCATGATTCACTCCGATACACCGAGCTTACCCGTCTCACCATTCACTCCGATACACCGAGCTTACCCGTCTCACGAATCACTCCGATACACCGAGCTTACCCGTCTCACGATTTACTCCGATACACCGAGCTTACCCGTCTCCAATACACCGAGCTTACCCGTCTCACGATTCACTCCGATACACCGAGCTTACCCGTCTCACGATTAACTCCGATACACCGAGCTTACCCGTCTCCGATACACTGAGCTTACCCGTCTCACGATTCACTCCGATACACCGAGCTTACCCGTCTCACGATTCACTCCGATACACCGAGCTAACCCGTCTCACGAATCACTCCGATACACCGAGCTTACCCGTCTCCGATACACCGAGCTTATCCGTCTCACGATTCACTCCGATACACCGAGCTTACCCGTCTCATGATTCACTCCGATACACCGAGCTTACCCGTCTCACCATGCACTCCGATACACCGAGCTTACCCGTCTCACAAATCACTCCGATACACCGAGCTTACCCGTCTCACGATTTACTCCGATACACCGAGCTAACCCGTCTCACGAATCACTCCGATACACCGAGCTTACCCGTCTCCGATACACCGAGCTTACCCGTCTCACGATTCACTCCGATACACCGAGCTTACCCGTCTCATGATTCACTCCGATACACCGAGCTTACCCGTCTCACCATTCACTCCGATACACCGAGCTTACCCGTCTCACGAATCACTCCGATACACCGAGCTTGCCCGTCTCACGATTTACTCCGATACACCGAGCTAACCCGTCTCATGATTCACTCTGATACACCGAGCTTACCCGTCTCCGATACACCGAGCTTACCCGTCTCACGAATCACTCCGATACACCGAGCTAACCCGTCTCACGAATCACTCCGATACACCGAGCTATCCCGTCTCACGAATCACTCCGATACACCGAGCTTACCCGTCTCACGATTCACTCCGATACACCGAGCTTACCCGTCTCAAGAATCACTCCGATACACCGAGCTTACCCGTCTCCGATACACCGAGCTTACCCGTCTCACCAATCACTCCGATACACCGAGCTTACCCGTCTCCGATACACCGAGCTTACCCGTCTCAAGAATCACTCCGATACACCGAGCTAACCCGTCTCCGATACACTGAGCTTACCCGTCTCCGATACACCGAGCTTACCCGTCTCACGAATCACTCCGATACACCGAGCTTACCCGTCTCATGAATCACTCCGATACACCGAGCTTACCCGTCTCACGAATCACTCTGATACACCGAGCTTACCCGTCTCCGATACACCGAGCTTACCCGTCTCACGAATCACTCTGATACACCAAGCTTATCCGTCTCACGATTGACTCCGATATACCGAGCATACCCGTCTCCGATACACCGAGCTTACCCGTCTCACGAATCACTCCGATACACCGAGCTTACCCGTCTCCGATACACCGATCTTACCCGTCTCACGATTCACTCCGATTCGCCGAGCTAACCCGTCTCCGATACACCGATCTTACCCGTCTCACGATTCACTCCGATACACCGAGCTAACCCGTCTCACCAATCACTCCGATATACCGAGCATACCTGTCTCACGAATCACTCCGATACACCGAGCTTACCCGTCTCCGATACACCGAGCTAACCCGTCTCACGAATCACTCCGATACACCGAGCTTACCCGTCTCCGATACACCGAGCTTACCCGTCTCACGATTCACTCCGATACACCGAGCTTACCCGTCTCACGAATCACTCCGATACACCGAGCTTACCCGTCTCACGATTCACTCCGATACACGAGCTTACCCGTCTCACGAATCACTCCGATACACCGAGCTTACCCGTCTCACGATTCACTCCGATACACCGAGCTTACCCGTCTCACGATTCACTCCGATACGACCGAGCTTACCCGTCTCACGATTCACTCCGATACACCGATCTAACCCGTCTCCGATACACCGAGCTTACCCGTCTCCGATACACCGAGCTTACCCGTCTCACGATTCACTCCGATACACCGAGCTTACCCGTCTCACGATTCACTTCGATACACCGAGCTTACCCGTCTCCGATACACCGAGCTTACCCGTCTCATGAATCCCTCCGATACACCGAGCTAACCCGTCTCACGATTCACTCCGATACACCGAGCTTACCCGTCTCCGATACACCGAGCTTATCCGTCTCACGATTCACTCCGATACACCGAGCTTACCCGTCTCTGATACACCGAGCTTACCCGTCTCACGATTCACTCCGATACACCGAGCTTACCCATCTCCGATACACCGAGCTTACCCGTCTCATGAATCACTCCGATACACCGAGCTTACCCGTCTCACGAATCAATCCGATACACCGAGCTTACCCTTCTCACGATTCACTCCGATACACCGAGCTAACCCGTCTCACGAATCAATCCGATACACCGAGCTTACCCGTCTCACGATTCACTCCGATACACCGAGCTTACCCGTCTCATGAATCACTCCGATACACCGAGCTTACCCGTCTCACGATACACCGAGCTTACCTGTCTCACGATTCACTCCGATACACCGAGCTTACCCGTCTCACGATTCACTCCGATACACCGAGCTTACCCGTCTCATGAATCACTCCGATACACCGAGCTTACCCGTCTCACGATTCACTCCGATACACCGAGCTAACCCGTCTCACGAATCACTCCGATACACCGAGCTTACCCGTCTCACGATTCACTCCGATACACCGAGCTTACCCGTCTCATGAATCACTCCGATACACCGAGCTTACCCGTCTCATGAATCACTCCGATACACCGAGCTAACCCGTCTCACGATTCACTCCGATACACCGAGCTTACCCGTCTCACGATTCACTCCGATACACCTAGCTTATCCGTCTCCGAATCACTCCGATACACCGAGCTACCCGTCTCCGATACACCGAGCTAACCCGTCTCATGAATCACTCCGATACACCGAGCTAACCCGTCTCATGAATCACTCCGATACACCGAGCTAACCCGTCTCACGATTCACTCCAATACACCGAGCTTACCCGTCTCACGAATCACTCCGATACACCGAGCTTACCCGTCTCATGATTCACTCCGATACACCGAGCTTACCCGTCTCATGAATCACTCCGATACACCGAGCTTACCCGTCTCCGATACACCGAGCTAACCCGTCTCACGATTCACTCCGATACACCGAGCTTACCCGTCTCACGAATCACTCCGATACACCGAGCTTACCCGTCTCCGATACACCGAGCTAACCCGTCTCACGATTCACTCCGATACACCGAGCTTACCCGTCTCACGAATCACTCCGATACACCGAGCTCCGATACACCGAGCTTACCCGTCTCATGATTCACTCCGATACACCGAGCTAACCCGTCTCACGAATCACTCCGATACACCGAGCTTACCCGTCTCCGATACACCGAGCTAATCCGTCTCACGATTCACTCCGATACACCGAGCTTACCCGTCTCACGAATCACTCCAATACACCGAGCTAACCCGTCTCATGAATCACTCCGATACACCGAGCTTACCCGTCTCCGATACACCGAGCTAACCCGTCTCACGATTCACTCCGATACACCGAGCTTACCCGTCTCACGAATCACTCCGATACACCGAGCTTACCCGTCTCACGATTCACTCCGATACACCGAGCTTACCCGTCTCACGATTTACTCCGATACACCGAGCTTACCCGTCTCACGATTCACTCCGATACACCGAGCTTACCCGTCTCACGATTCACTCCGATACACCGAGCTTACCCGTCTCAGGAATCACTCCGATACACCGAGCTTACCCGTCTCACGATTAACTCCGATACACCGAGCTTACCCATCTCCGATACACCGAGCTTACCCGTCTCATGATTCACTCCGATACACCGAGCTAACCCGTCTCATGAATCACTCCGATACACCGAGCTAACCTGTCTCCGATACACCGAGCTTACCCCTCTCACGAATCACTCCGATACACCGAGCTTACCCGTCTCACGAATCACTCCGATACACCGAGCTTACCCGTCTCACGATTCACTCCGATACACCGAGCTTACCCGTCTCACGATTCACTCCGATACACCGAGCTTACCCGTCTCACGATTCACTCCGATACACCGATCTAACCCGTCTCCGATACACCGAGCTTACCCGTCTCCGATACACCGAGCTAACCCGTCTCACGATTCACTCCGATACACCGAGCTTACCCGTCCTCACGAATCACTCCGATACACCGAGCTTACCCGTCTCATGATTCACTCCGATACACCGAGCTAACCCGTCTCACGAATCACTCCGATACACCGAGCTTACCCGTCTCCGATACACCGAGCTAATCCGTCTCACGATTCACTCCGATACACCGAGCTTACCCGTCTCACGAATCACTCCAATACACCGAGCTAACCCGTCTCATGAATCACTCCGATACACCGAGCTTACCCGTCTCCGATACACCGAGCTAACCCGTCTCACGATTCACTCCGATACACCGAGCTTACCCGTCTCACGAATCACTCCGATACACCGAGCTTACCCGTCTCACGATTCACTCCGATACACCGAGCTTACCCGTCTCACGATTTACTCCGATACACCGAGCTTACCCGTCTCACGATTCACTCCGATACACCGAGCTTACCCGTCTCACGATTCACTCCGATACACCGAGCTTACCCGTCTCAGGAATCACTCCGATACACCGAGCTTACCCGTCTCACGATTAACTCCGATACACCGAGCTTACCCATCTCCGATACACCGAGCTTACCCGTCTCATGATTCACTCCGATACACCGAGCTAACCCGTCTCATGAATCACTCCGATACACCGAGCTAACCTGTCTCCGATACACCGAGCTTACCCCTCTCACGAATCACTCCGATACACCGAGCTTACCCGTCTCACGATTCACTCCGATACACCGAGCTTACCGTCTCCGATACACCGAGCTTACCCGTCTCACGATTCACTCCGATACACCGAGCTTACCCGTCTCACGAATCACTCCGATACACCGAGCTTACCCGTCTCACGAGTCACTCCGATACACCGAGCTTACCCGTCTCACGAATCACTCCGATACACCGAGCTTACCCGTCTCCGATACACCGAGCTTACCCCTCTCACGAATCACCCCGATACACCGAGCTTACCCGTCTCCGATACACCGAGCTAACCCGTCTCACCATTCACTCCGATACACCGAGCTTACCCGTCTCATGATTCACTCCGATACACCGAGCTTACCCGTCTCACGATTCACTCCGATACACCGAGCTTACCCGTCTCACGAGTCACTCCGATACACCGAGCTTACCGTCTCCGATACACCGAGCTTACCCGTCGCACGATTCACTCCGATACACCGAGCTTACCCGTCTCACGATTCACTCCGATACACCGAGCTTACCCGTCTCCGATACACCGAGCTTATCCGTCTCACCATTCACTCCGATACACCGAGCTTACCCGTCTCACGATTCACTCCGATACACCGAGCTTACCCGTCTCACGATTTACTCCGATACACCGAGCTTACCCGTCTCCGATACACTGAGCTTATCCGTCTCACCATTCACTCCGATACACCGAGCTTACCCGTCTCACGATTCACTCCGATACACCGAGCTTACCCGTCTCATGATTCACTCCGATACACCGAGCTTACCCGTCTCCGATACACCGAGCTTATCCGTCTCACCATTCACTCCGATACACCGAGCTTACCCGTCTCATGAATCACTCCGATACACCGAGCTTACCCGTCTCACGATTTACTCCGATACACCGAGCTTACCCGTCTCACGATTCACTCCGATACACCGAGCTTACCCGTCTCATGATTCACTCCGATACACCGAGCTTACCCGTCTCATGATTCACTCCGATACACCAAGCTTACCCGTCTCCGATACACCGAGCTTACCCGTCTCACGATTTACTCCGATACACCGAGCTTACCCGTCTCACGATTCACTCCGATACACCGAGCTTACCCGTCTCATGATTCACTCCGATACACCGAGCTTACCCGTCTCATGATTCACTCCGATACACCGAGCTAACCCGTCTCACGATTTACTCCGATACACCGAGCTTACCCGTCTCACGATTCACTCCGATACACCGAGCTAACCCGTCTCATGATTCACTCCGATACACCGAGCTAACCCGTCTCACGATTTACTCCGATACACCGAGCTTACCCGTCTCACGAATCACTCCGATACACCGAACTTACCCGTCTCCGATACACCGAGCTTACCCGTCTCACGGATCACTCCGATACACCGAGCTTACCCGTCTCACGATTCACTCCGATACACCGAGCTTACCCGTCTCCGATACACCGAGCTTACCCGTCTCACGAAGCACTCCGATACACCGAGCTAACCCGTCTCACGAATCACTCCGATACACCGAGCTTACCCGTCTCACGAATCACTCCGATACACCGAGCTTACCCGTCTCACGAATCACTCCGATACACCGAGCTTACCCGTCTCATGATTCACTCCGATACACCGAGCTAACCCGTCTCACGATTTACTCCGATACACCGAGCTTACCCGTCTCACGATTCACTCCGATACACCGAGCTAACCCGTCTCACGATTCACTCCGATACACCGAGCTTACCCGTCCCCGATACACCGAGCTTACCCGTCTCCGATACACCGAGCTTACCCGTCTCATGATTCACTCCGATACACCGCGCTAACCCGTCTCACGATTCACTCCGATACACCGAGCTTACCCGTCTCCGATACACCGAGCTTACCCGTCTCCGATACACCGAGCTTACCCGTCTCATGATTCACTCCGATACACCGAGCTTACCCGTCTCACGATTCACTCCGATACACCGAGCTTACCCGTCTCCGATACACCGAGCTTACCCGTCTCACGAATCACTCCGATACACCGAGCTTACCCGTCTCACGATTCACTCCGATACACCGAGCTAACCCGTCTCACGATTTACTCCGATACACCGAGCTTACCCGTCTCACGAATCACTCCGATACACCGAGCTTACCCGTCTCCGATACACTGAGCTTACCCGTCTCCGATACACCGAGCTTACCCGTCTCACCATTCACTCCGATACACCGAGGTTACCCGTCTCCGATACACCGAGCTAACCCGTCTCGCGAATCATTCAGCACAGCGCTGAAGCCGCGTTTGACCTTCACGATGCGTGCCTTACTCGGATCACTAGCACTGCTCAACGGAGTCAGATATACGGCAGCAAGTCTAACTTCACTACCAGACCGCCAGGTGAGGAGACTACGCAGCAGAGCCAATTATGATGGATGCGACTCAATATGGAGGATGTGGTTTTTTCTAACAGGTCTCAACAAGCAAGCTTCCAGGCACTGCTGCGTACGCGGTAATACAATACTGAGTAATATATTGCGGACAGATGAGCTGTCTATATATAGAGATCGAGGCAGGGCCAATGCGACAAAGACGCTGCGGACGAGGAAGAGGTCAATAGATCGATACAGTGCTAACAGCCTTCCGCAACAAACGCACACGCACACAGACGCGTACAACACGGTCGCGTGTATGCGCGAGTGTACAGTTGCTCATGTATGCTACGACGTAGCATGCAGGGCACGTCGCCAGCCTTAGCCTTCCGGGCTAGTAGGCTACACCTAACAACCTCTCTGCTTTGTGGGTGGAGGCGTGCAGCGTATACAATACCCCTGCGTACCCCAGCGTATACAATACCCCTGCACCGCAGTGGCAGGGGTCACACGAACACATTGTGTCCGTGTCAGATTACACACGTTTGCCGTGCGGTAATGGCTCCAGAACAGCGTGTAGAACAGCGTGTAATGGCTCCAGAACACTGACCGACAGCGTGGTGCGCTGTGACACTATCTGACACGTACTATCTGACACGTGACACAGGCGGGCGCCGCCAGCCAGGTCCATCTGACACGTGACACAGGCGGGGCGCCGCCAGCCAGGTCCATCTGACACGTGACACAGGCGGGGCGCCGCCAGCCAGTTACATTGGTGAGTCTGTCGGTTAGGTTATAGTTTTTTTTAGGTTTCAGGTTTGTTGGTGAATAAGTTGTCTGCTGGTTGGGTTAGTACATGTTGGTGGAATATAGGCTCCGTTTGAGTTTATTTATTGCGTAGGTTATCTGGTGGCGAGGAACGTACTAAATGCAAGCAGACTGTTGGTTAGACTGGTGACCTATGGTCATCAAAATGTGCACGGAGCCGTGAGTTTCACGACGTAGACACGTAGACCTGTTGGTCGACTCGCGCATTAAGCATTTCCAGCGTATCTGAACTTTATGGTGACCTATTGGCATCAAAGGGTAGCAGGTCAATTGCTGCTGCGTCACTCGCATTTAACATTTACAGTGTATCTGATCTTTAAAATATTTAACACATCATTTATGTTGCATGCATGCTAACAAGAAAGTTGCATTTTTAACACGTGATGTCAGGTTGACAGCAATTTATGCGTATGTATTGACTTGTTGGCATCCAAGCTGTGCAGAACACTTTGATTATAGTAATATCAAAGGGTTTATGACACAATAAAATCGTCAACAAATTGCGTCTTTTCTGTGGTAATAACGTCTGAAAATTCGTTGAAAAAGGTTGACAGCAATTTATGCGTATGTATTGACTTGTTGGCATCCAAGCTGTGCAGAACACTTTTATTATAGTAATATCAAAGGGTTTATCACACAATAAAATCGTCAACAAATTGCGTCCTTTCTGTGGTAATTAACGTCTGAAAATTCGTTGAAAAAGTATTTGGTGCTATATGTTGTTATAGGTTGTATGTGTCGATAATCACCACACACTCACCTAGTTCTACATCAACACATGTCAACGCATCAACAGTAATCAGTTTCCGTCATCATTCTGCTTTACACAGGAACATTCACTCAAGTTTTTGCCGTTCTCGTCTTTAGATAGTTTCTCTCGTGTTTGCTGTTTTCCTAACCATTTACCTCCTCGGTGAATTCCCACCGTTACTTCAGATGTCCGCTAACCTTGTTTGGGCGTGTGCTGACTGTTTAACCTTAACTTTCCATTGTAAATTTAGAGCTCGGGGAAAGGAGACAGCGTTGTGGAGTTGCCTTCAGCAACATGTGTGACTTTCGCAGTGGTTGACTTTGGACGCGGTTCTTGGTGAGTCATTTGAACTGAAACAAGATGTTTTCGCTTCTGGGTTTAAGATGCCGCTTTTGGTACGCTACACAAACCAGTTTCGTCGAGCGACATGTGATATATTTTTGAAGAAAATAGTTCGAAACTTCTGAATGGATGGATTTCCGAGGTCAGGAGCCGCGCAAAGCAGAGATTGTTGCGTAGGCCACGACCCCTACCATCCGATCGCGCAATTCTTGGTAGCCGGCAGAATTTAGAAGCGAAAGTTTTACGTGCCCGACATACCTGAGCACGGTCCGCCCCACTCACTGACGTCACCTGACCTTTAGTGCCAGGTGACTTTAGTTTCGCAGGATTTTAACATGAGCCCTATGTGGCTGCCCCCCTCCCTACCCACACACACACACACACACACACACACACACACACACACACACACACACACACACACACACACACACACACACACACACACACACACACACACACACACACACACACACACACACACACACACACACACACACACACACACACACACACACACACACACACACACACACACACACACACACACACACACACACACACACACACACACACACACCCACCCACCCACCCACCCACCCACCCACCCACCCACCCACCCACCCACCCACCCACCCACCCACCCACCCACCCACCCACCCACCCACCCACCCACCCACCCACCCACCCACCCACCCACCCACCCACCCACCCACCCACCCACCCACCCACCCACCCACCCACACACACACACACACACACACACACACACACACACACACACACACACACACACACACACACACACACACACACACACACACACACACACACACACACACACACACACACACACACACACACACACACACACACACACACACACACACACACACACACACACACACACACACACACACACACACACACACACACACACACACACACACACACACACACACACACACACACACACACACACACACACACACACACACACACACACACACACACACACACACACACACACACACACACACACACACACACACACACACACACACACACACACACACACACACACACACACACACACACACACACACACACACACACACACACACACACACACACACACACACACACACACACACACACACACACACACACACACACACACACACACACACACACACACACACACACACACACACACACACACACACACACACACACACACACACACACACACACACACACACACACACACACACACACACACACACACACACACACACACACACACACACACACACACACACACACACACACACACACACACACACACACACACACACACACACACACACACACACACACACACACACACACACACACACACACACACACACACACACACACACACACACACACACACACACACACACACACACACACACACACACACACACACACACACACACACACACACACACACACACACACACACACACACACACACACACACACACACACACACACACACACACACACACACACACACACACACACACACACACACACACACACACACACACACACACACACACACACACACACACACACACACACACACACACACACACACACACACACACACACACACACACACACACACACACACACACACACACACACACACACACACACACACACACACACACACACACACACACACACACACACACACACACACACACACACACACACACACACACACACACACACACACACACACACACACACACACACACACACACACACACACACACACACACACACACACACACACACACACACACACACACACACACACACACACACACACACACACACACACACACACACACACACACACACACACACACACACACACACACACACACACACACACACACACACACACACACACACACACACACACACACACACACACACACACACACACACACACACACACACACACACACACACACACACACACACACACACACACACACACACCCCTAGCTGCCCCAACTCCCAACCCCTGGCTGCCCTCCCCCCCCCCCCCCACCCATTCCCAATTTTGTGGCGACGCCACTGGCATGACTGATGTTACCACGAGAGGAGAGAGGACACATTACATTAGTTAATTGGTGAGGTTAATTGGTGGTTTATTGGTGAGGTGGTAAACATTGTTCTAACACAATCAAACAGAACTAGGCTACAGAGAGGCAGGATAATTCAACAGACCTATTCAATCTTTGAATTAACATACTTTCCCTATGTTCTTCTAAAGCGAATTTGCAATTAATAAAGAACCTTACACATATCCCTCAGAAGCTTCTACAGGTGTCGATGATACCGTAATTACGTCCCTATTTGTGAATTCATATAACAACACCAACGTAGCGTGCTATGCAGCCATCACTATCCCCATCGCGATGTTAAGACGAATGTTCGCAAAGGTGATTACGCAGTGGGACTGCCCTCGGAGATGAGATAGTCTGACCTGGGACTATCCTCGGTGGTGAGATAGTCAGACCTGGGACTGCCCTCCGTGATGAGATAGTCAGACCTGGGACTATCCTCGGTGGTGAGATAGTCAGACCTGGGACTGCCCTCGGTGATGAGATAGTCAGACCTGGGACTGTCCTCGGTGATGAGATAGTCAGACCTGGGACTGTCCTCGGTGATGAGATAGTCAGACCTGTGACTGTCCTCGGTGGTGAGATAGTCAGACCTGGGACTGTCCTCGGAGATGAGATAGTCAGACCTGGGACTATCCTCGGTGATGAGATAGTCAGACCTGGGACTGCCCTCGGAGATGAGATAGTCTGACCTGGGACTATCCTCGGTGGTGAGATAGTCAGACCTGGGACTGCCCTCGGTGATGAGATAGTCAGACCTGGGACTATCCTCGGTGATGAGATAGTCAGACCTGGGACTGTCCTCGGTGATGAGATAGTCAGATCTGGGACTATCCTCGGTGGTGAGATAGTCAGACCTGGGACTGTCCTCGGTGATGAGATAGTCAGACCTGGGACTGTCCTCGGAGATGAGATAGTCAGACCTGGGACAGTCCTCGGTGGTGAGATAGTCAGACCTGGGACTGTCCTCGGAGATGATATAGTCAGACCTGGGACTGCCCTCGGAGATGAGATAGTCAGACCTGGGACTGTCCTCGGAGATGAGATAGTCAGACCTGGGACTGTCCTCGGAGATGAGATAGTCAGACCTGGGACTGCCCTCGGAGATGAGATAGTCAGACCTGGGACTGTCCTCGGAGATGAAATAGTCAGACCTGGGACTGTCCTCGGAGATGAGATAGTCAGACCTGGGACTGCCCTCGGAGATGAGATAGTCAGACCTGGGACTGTCCTCGGTGGTGAGATAGTCAGACCTGGGACTGTCCTTGGAGATGAGATAGTCAGACCTGGGACTGCCCTCGGAGATGAGATAGTCAGACCTGGGACTGTCCTCGGTGGTGAGATAGTCAGACCTGGGACTGTCCTCGGAGATGAGATAGTCAGACCTGGGTCTGTCCTCGGAGATGAGATAGTCAGACCTGGGTCTGTCCTCGGAGATGAGATAGTCAGACCTGGGACTGTCCTCGGTGGTGAGATAGTCAGACCTGGGACTGTCCTCGGTGATAAGATAGACAGACCTGTGACTGTCCTCGGAGATGAGATAGTCAGACCTGTGACTGTCCTCGGTGGTGAGATAGTCAGACCTGGGACTGTCCTCGGTGATGAGATAGTCAGACCTGGGACTGTCCTCGGTGGTGAAATAGTCAGACCTGGGACTGCCCTCGGAGATGAGATAGTCAGACCTGGGACTGTCCTCGGTGATGAGATAGTCAGACCTGGGACTGCCCTCGGAGATGAGATAGTCAGACCTGTGACTGTCCTCGGTGATGAGATAGTCAGACCTGGGACTGCCCTCGGTGATGAGATAGTCAGACCTGGGACTCTCCTCGGAGATGAGATAGTCAGACCTGGGACTGCCCTCGGAGATGAGATAGTCAGACCTGTGACTGTCCTCGGTGATGAGATAGTCAGACCTGGGACTGTCCTCGGTGATGAGATAGTCAGACCTGGGACTGTCCTCGGTGGTGAAATAGTCAGACCTGGGACTATCCTCGGTGGTGAGATAGTCAGACCTGGGACTGTCCTCGGTGGTGAGATAGTCAGACCTGTGACTGTCCTCGGTGGTGAGATAGTCAGACCTGGGACTGTCCACGGTGATAAGATAGACAGACCTGTGACTGTCCTCGGAGATGAGATAGTCAGACCTGTGACTGTCCTCGGTGGTGAGATAGTCAGACCTGGGACTGTCCTCGGTGATGAGATAGTCAGACCTGGGACTGTCCTCGGTGGTGAAATAGTCAGACCTGGGACTGCCCTCGGAGATGAGATAGTCAGACCTGGGACTGTCCTCGGTGATGAGATAGTCAGACCTGGGACTGCCCTCGGAGATGAGATAGTCAGACCTGTGACTGTCCTCGGTGATGAGATAGTCAGACCTGGGACTGTCCTCGGTGATGAGATAGTCAGACCTGGGACTCTCCTCGGAGATGAGATAGTCAGACCTGGGACTGTCCTCGGTGATGAGATAGTCAGACCTGGGACTGCCCTCGGAGATGAGATAGTCAGACCTGTGACTGTCCTCGGTGATGAGATAGTCAGACCTGGGACTGTCCTCGGTGATGAGATAGTCAGACCTGGGACTGTCCTCGGTGGTGAAATAGTCAGACCTGGGACTGCCCTCGGAGATGAGATAGTCAGACCTGGGACTGTCCTCAGTGATAAGATAGACAGACCTGTGACTCTCCTCGGCGATGAGATAGTCAGACCTGGGACTGTCCTCGGTGATGAGATAGTCAGACCTGGGACTCTCCTCGGTGATGAGATAGTCAGACCTGTGACTGTCCTAGGTGGTGAGATAGTCAGACCTGGGACTGTCCTCAGTGATGAGATAGTCAGACCTGGGACTGTCCTCGGTGATGGGATAGTCAGACCTGTGACTGTTCTCGGTGGTGAGATAGTCAGACCTGGGACTGTCCTCGGTGGTGAAATAGTCAGACCTGGGACTGTCCTCGGTGATGAGATAGTCAGACCTGTGACTGTCCTCGGTGATGAGATAGTCAGACCTGTGACTGTCCTCGGTGGTGAGATAGTCAGACCTGGGACTGTCCTCGGTGATGAGATAGTCAGACCTGGGACTGTCCTCGGTGGTGAAATAGTCAGACCTGGGACTGCCCTCGGAGATGAGATAGTCAGACCTGGGACTGTCCTCGGTGGTGAGATAGTCAGACCTGTGACTGTCCTCGGTGATGAGATAGTCAGACCTGGGACTGTCCTCGGTGATGAGATAGTCAGACCTGGGACTGTCCTCGGTGATGAGACAGTCAGACCTGTGGCTGTCCTCGGTGGTGAGACAGTCAGACCTGGGACTGTCCTCGGTGATGAGATAGTCAGACCTGTGACTGTCCTCGGTGGTGAGATAGTCAGACCTGGGACTGTCCTCGGTGGTGAGATAGTCAGACCTGGGACTGTCCTCGTTGGTGAGATAGTCAGACCTGGGACTGTCCTCGGTGGTGATATAGTCAGACCTGTGACTGTCCTCGGTGATAGGATAGTCAGACCTGGGACTGTCCTCGGTGATGAGATAGTCAGACCTGGGACTGTCCTCGGTGATGAGATAGTCAGACCTGTGACTGTCCTCGGTGATGAGACAGTCAGACCTGGGACTGTCCTCGGTGATGAGATAGTCAGACCTGTGACTGTCCTCGGTGGTGAGATAGTCAGACCTGGGACTGTCCTCGGTGGTGAGATAGTCAGACCTGTGATTGTCCTCGGTGGTGAGATAGTCAGACCTGGGACTGTCCTCGGTGGTGAGATAGTCAGACCTGTGACTGTCCTCGGTGGTGAGATAGTCAGACCTGGGACTGTCCTCGGTGGTGAGATAGTCAGACCTGTGGCTGTCCTCGGTGATGAGATAGTCAGACCTGGGACTGTCCTCGGTGATGAGATAGTCAGACCTGGGACTCTCCTCGGTGATGAGACAGTAAGACCTGGGACTGTCCTCGGTGGTGAGATAGTCAGACCTGGGACTGTCCTCGGTGGTGAGATAGTCAGACCTGGGACTGTCCTCGGTGATGAGATGGTCAGACCTGGGACTGTCCTCGGTGGTGAGATAGTCAGACCTGGGACTGTCCTCGGTGATGAGATAGTCAGACCTGGGACTGTCCTCGGTGATGAGATAGTCAGACCTGGGACTGTCCTCGGTGATGAGATAGTCAGACCTGGGACTGTCCTCGGTGATGAGATAGTCAGACCTGGGACTGTCCTCGGTGATGAGATAGTCAGACCTGGGACTGTCCTCGGTGGTGAGATAGTCAGACCTGGGACTGTCCTCGGTGGTGAGATAGTCAGACCTGTGACTGTCCTTGGTGATGAGACAGTCAGACCTGGGACTGTCCTCGGTGATGAGATAGTCATACCTGTGACTGTCCTCGGTGGTAAGATAGTCAGACCTGGGACTGTCCTCGGTGGTGAGAGAGTCAGACCTGGGACTGTCCTCGGTGATGAGATAGTCAGACCTGTGACTGTCCTCGGTGGTGAGATAGTCAGACCTGGGACTGTCCTCAGTGATGAGATAGTCAGACCTGGGACTGTCCTCGGTGATGAGATAGTCAGACCTGTGACTGTCCTCGGTGGTGAGATAGTCAGACCCGGGACTGTCCTCGGTGGTGAAATAGTCAGACCTGGGACTGTCCTCGGTGATGAGATAGTCAGACCTGTGACTGTCCTCGGTGGTGAGATAGTCAGACCTGGGACTGTCCTCGGTGGTGAGATAGTCAGACCTGGGACTGTCCTCGGTGATGAGATAGTCAGACCTGGGACTGTCCTCGGTGGTGAGATAGTCAGACCTGGGACTGTCCTCGGTGGTGAGATAGTCAGACCTGGGACTGTCCTCGGTGGTGATATAGTCAGACCTGTGACTGTCCTCGGTGATGAGATAGTCAGACCTGGGACTGTCCTCGGTGATGAGATAGTCAGACCTGGGACTGTCCTCGGTGGTGAGATAGTCAGACCTGGGACTGTCCTCGGTGATGAGATGGTCAGACCTGGGACTGTCCTCGGTGGTGAGATAGTCAGACCTGGGACTGTCCTCGGTGATGAGATAGTCAGACCTGGGACTGTCCTCGGTGATGAGATAGTCAGACCTGGGACTGTCCTCGGTGATGAGATAGTCAGACCTGGGACTGTCCTCGGTGATGAGATAGTCAGACCTGGGACTGTCCTCGGTGATGAGATAGTCAGACCTGGGACTGTCCTCGGTGGTGAGATAGTCAGACCTGGGACTGTCCTCGGTGGTGAGATAGTCAGACCTGTGACTGTCCTTGGTGATGAGACAGTCAGACCTGGGACTGTCCTCGGTGATGAGATAGTCATACCTGTGACTGTCCTCGGTGGTAAGATAGTCAGACCTGGGACTGTCCTCGGTGGTGAGAGAGTCAGACCTGGGACTGTCCTCGGTGATGAGATAGTCAGACCTGTGACTGTCCTCGGTGGTGAGATAGTCAGACCTGGGACTGTCCTCAGTGATGAGATAGTCAGACCTGGGACTGTCCTCGGTGATGAGATAGTCAGACCTGTGACTGTCCTCGGTGGTGAGATAGTCAAACCCGAGACTGTCCTCGGTGGTGAAATAGTCAGACCTGGGACTGTCCTCGGTGATGAGATAGTCAGACCTGTGACTGTCCTCGGTGGTGAGATAGTCAGACCTGGGACTGTCCTCGGTGGTGAGATAGTCAGACCTGGGACTGTCCTCGGTGATGAGATAGTCAGACCTGGGACTGTCCTCGGTGGTGAGATAGTCAGACTTGGGACTGTCATCGGTGATGAGATAGTCAGACCTGGGACTGTCCTCGGTGGTTTGATAGTCAGACTTGGGACTGTCATCGGTGATGAGATAGTCAGACCTGTGACTGTCCTCGGTGGTTTGATAGTCAGACCTGGGACTGTCCTCGGTGATGAGATAGTCAGACCTGGGACTGTCCTCGGTGATGAGATAGTCAGACCTGGGACTGTCCTCGGTGATAAGACAGTCAGACCTGGAACTGTCCTCGGTGGTAAGACAGTCAGACCAAGATCCAATAACAAACATAATCTGTCAGTTACGTCGGGTGATTGTCTCGCGAATGTCGACCTTCCAAAGCTCCACTGTCAATGGTGGGATTCGTGTTGGTTGTCCATGTAAGTCGGTCTCATAATGATCTTCCCTTGCCACCACGTCGCGCTACGGTCGCAATAGGCACAAAAAAAGATGGTTTCCCCAACGTAGGTTGGTACCCATTGTGGCCGTCTGGCAGGTGCGTGACCTGGGGAGGGGAGGGAGGGAGGGAGTGCGGGGCGTTGTCGGAATGGAATGCGCCGCGACCCGGGTGGTGGTCAGGGCCGTCTGTCTCGAGGGTCAAGAAGTCGCCTGTCCTGAGCTGGCAAAGATCCAATATTGGAGACTGAATAACAATGCTCATCACATCAGCCCAAATAGCTCAGTCGGTAGAGCTGTCTACTCCTAGCGTATTCGTATATTGGTCGTGGGTTCGAACCGCGCTGGCACCAGGCGCTTTCACGTGTATTCCTCTCTTACTCATGCCACGTGTCATGCGCAATGCAGAGCCCCGAAATTACGAATGCAAATGTCCACTTGATGATTCTAAACGAAAAAGCAGACAAATGCAGTGGGCCTCGCACTGATATGTTCGCATCACGCCGCTGCTCCGTCCTTGACGCTCCACAAACACACCCGGGCGGGCTTATATCCATTAAGTTAGCCAGTGGCGGATCTACGGTTTGGCAAAATGGGCAATTGCCCCCCCCCAAACGAAATATCGGTAGGCAAACGTATGTTTTTGCCCCCCCCCCCCCCCCAAACTCGAAACCTAGATCCGCCACTGAAGTTAACGACGATATCTGCGACGACAGTATTTAAAACCTTAGGTCTATGAAGCATCGACAGGTGTGTTGCTGATAGAGCATTTTACTGGCTACGTGTTTAAATTTGGCATTGACCTTGAGATCAGGTAAAAATATCGACACTTCATTTGTTGGCGCAATGCAAATTTCTCAATCGTCGTAAACGACATGACGGATAGCTATTTCCGAGATATCTGTGACGTCGGTATCGGTCAACTTAAGATACAAATCCCGTGCAGTGTTCTATCAATTGCACACTTAGCGGTGCTTCACAGACCTATTGTTTTTTTTTAACTGGTCATCCAGATATCGTCGCTAACTTGACATTCTAGTTTTGCGTATATTTCCAACCACGGTCCGCCACACAGCCTCGCCACACATGTGCATTGTTATTCCCCCGATCGGCCTGTGTGGGTCAGACCAGGACGGAGCGGTGCAGATTCCGCCAAGTATCGGCTGGCACCGGGCGAGCTGTCAAACCAGTCCGGCCCCGCCTCGGTGCGGGATTCAGCCAGCTATCGTTTTGCTTACCGTGGGAGACCCAGAGCTAAGGAAGATCATTATGAGACCAACTGTACTTTCTGCCCGCACATGTAGACACGGGACTGGTGAAAGTGCCACACCGACTGATTCGTTTTGGAGGTGGGGATTTGAAGGACTGTTATGAGTATTTGTGTCGCACATCTATCTGGGATTCACTGTTGGTCCGATGATCGACACGCTCTGCCCCGCTAACAGTGCGGCACTTATCAGGGACCTAGGGACTAGCGGGACCTGCGACCTGGTGCATTTGACTCATCCAGATAACCCGTGGACGGTGGACCTGTCCTGGGTCTGCCGCTGCCCCAGTGTCTGCTGTACTCGGCACGGCAGAGTGCTCTCCAGTGTGTGAGGCTCGGCCGGCTGGGGGACCCAGTGGATTAGTACCCAGTGTGTGGGGACCCAGTGTATTAACTGGGTAGTGTCTCTTGATTTGACACGACAAAGTGTATGACGCCATTCCATGACGTCAGAAGATTGCGTCAGTGTTCCGCCCACCGCCCACCGGTGGTCGGCTCGCTCCAAATTAGAACCTCGGCGTCGTTTCGCGATTTACAGCTGGTCTCATTGGTCACCCGTGACCAATAGTGTTTCGCTTGCAGGCCCCAGCTCTCCAACCAGCTAGACGTGTTCTGCCTGGTCTGCTTCTCAGGAAGAGCCACGTTCTGATCTGTGTCCCAGGTAGAGCTACGCTCTGATCTGCATCCGAAGCAGAGCTATGCCATGATCTGTGTCCTGGGTAGAGTACGCTTTATATGTTCGATATGGGCGAGGTAGCGTTACGCCCTGATCAGCCCTGACAGTCCTATGCCCGCCCTATGCTGTGTCCGAGGCAGAGCCAAGGGCGCCGCCACCTTCCGAAAGTTGGGGGGGGGGGGGGGGGAGGCGTTCTAAAGTCGATTATTTCCATGCAACGTCCATAGGCGTAATGTTAAATTCCAAAAATGTGGGGGGGGGGGGACATGTCCCCCGTCCTCTCTTGTGGCGGAGCCCCTGGGCAGAGCTATATCTGGGACCGCCCTATTTTGCGTCCGAGGGGGAGCTATATCTGGGTCTGAAACGGAGATATATCTGGATCTGGGACGGAGCTATACCTGGGTCTGGGACGGAGCTATGAGCTATATCTGGGTCTGGGACGGAACTATATCTGAGTCTGGGACGGAGCTATATCTGGGTCTGGGACGGAACTATATCTGAGTCTGGGACGGAGCTATATCTGGGTCTGGGACGGAGCTATGAGCTATATCTGGGTCTGGGACGGAGCTATATCTGGATCTGGGACGGAGCTATATCTGGGTCTGGGACGGAGCTATATCTGGGTCTGGGACGGAGATATGAGCTATATTTGGGTCTGGGACGGAGCTATGAGCTATATCTGGGTCTGGGACGGAGCTATGAGCTATATCTGGGTCTGGGACGGAGCTATGAGCTATATCTGGGTCTGGGACGGAGCTATGAGCTATATATGGGTCTGGGACGGAGCTATGAGCTATATCTGGGTCTGGGACGGAGCTATGAGCTATATCTGGGTCTGGGACGGAGATATGAGCTATATCTGGGTCTGGGACGGAGCTATGAGCTATATCTGGGTCTGGGACGGAGATATGAGCTATATCTGGGTCTGGGACGGAGCTATGAGCTATATCTGGGTCTGGGATGGAGCTATGAGCTATACCTAGGGGCTGGGACGGAGCTATATCTGGGTCTGGGACGGAGCTATGCGCTGCTGGCGCAGAGTCATCGCTCCTCCCTGCTGGCAGAGCGAGCGAGCGAGAACGATTTTTCACGGGTCCGGTCCCAGCCACTCTGGGTTTCAGTTACGGTGCGCCGGCGCCTGGGCTCCTTAAGGTGCGCCGTATATTACAGGAGGATGTCCCAAATGACCTAATATAGCAGCTCAGAGAGTCGATCTGTAACACGGGCGCGGGGCAAGAATGAAATTATAGGCATGCACTTTAGCCCAGAATGGATCAAAATGACCCAAAGCCGGGGTTACATTAACTAACTGCTTAAACTTGTTAATAATTGATGATCAGTGGAGCATGATATACCTTTTTGTCACAAACACGCTTGTGGGGATACGAAAAGAGTGAAGCGTCAATGTTAACTGCAGAAACCTGCAACCACTCATTTTCTACTCGTTTACGAATTGAATTAAAACTCATCTATGGCGTCTACACATGCAGTTCACTCCTCTCGCCCAGTTCGTAAATCACGAATACTCGAACCATGCATACTCACTATGCCGCACAAGTTATATATGAATGGCGCGGAGTATCAGCCCCGTCCTCTCGGTGCCATGTTACACCATTAGTATCAGCCCCGTCCTCTCGGTGCCATGTTACACCATTAGTATCAGCCCCGTCCTCTCGGTGCCATGTTACACCATTAGTATCAGCCCCGTCCTCTCGGTGCCATGTTACACCATTAGTATCAGCCCCGTCCTCTCTGTGCCATGTTACACCATTAGTATCAGGCCCGTCCTCTCGGTGCCATGTTACACCATTAGTATCAGCCCCGTCCTCTCGGTGCCATGTTACACCATTAGTATCAGCCCCGTCCTCTCGGTGCCATGTTACACCATTAGTATCAGCCCCGTCCTCTCGGTGCCATGTTACACCATTAGTATCAGCCCCGTCATCTCGGTGCCATGTTACACCATTAGTATCAGCCCCGTCATCTCGGTGCCATGTTACACCATTAGTATAATTCCTGCCGGCTACATTACCGTGCGCGACGGAGAAAGTTTGCCAACGTTCATCGGGTTTCTGTAGCGCACGTCTGTCTCATTACCGAATGGAAAGCATAGCACACCTCGGGCGCACCTCGTGTTTTTTGCCGGTAATATGATTTATCCCTGTGGGAGGGAGGAATTGATCTAGGAATGTAAATTGCATTACTGCAGCTTGTCAGAAAGTCAGTTCGCATTAACATAAAGTGGAGGTTGCGCGAGGATACAAAAATGTTCGCAAAGTGAGGGTAAAACAAAAATCAATTCTACCCACGTGATCAACACTGACTTCTTCACAGATCGTCTAAGTTAATTGCATTTTATATAATTAATACACTAAAAAACATGACCTTTTCCTCGAAAATGTGGAAATACAATGTTATGAAAATGTTATTATTATGTTGTAATATTTCGGCCACAGGCCTTTATCAAACAGTAAAGCTGTTTGAGTTTTACAGTTTTACTGTAAAACTCAAACAGCTTTACTGTTTGATAAAGGCCTGTGGCCGAAATATTACAACATAATAATACAATTTTCATAACATTGTATTTTCACATTTTCGAGGAAAAGGTCATGTTTTTTAGTTTATTAATTCTATCAAGTATGTTCCTCGCACAAACACTAAACTCTATAAAGTTAATTGCATTTGGCTGCATTCTAAAACCAAGTAACTTCAGCGATGGTGGATACAGGATAATGCTAAGGACTACCGGAAGCTAAGTTACCCCTCATATTGAGAATCTACGTCAGTAACTATCTCTCTTAATCTACGTCAGTATTGAGAATCTACGTCAGTAACTATCTATCTTAATCTACGTCAGTATTGAGAATCTACGTCAGTAAGTCAGACCACATTTTCAACAATGAAAGCCATTACTTCAAAGAATATAAAACAGATGTATAATTTCAAGTTAATTTGTATCGCAACATGACAACAACACAAACTGGAACATCACGTCTGAAGATGACAAGACCAGCTCTGCCACACAGGTTGCCTGGCAAACTTGTCGATGATATCCTGTTGAGTCACAAAGACATGGTTGACAGCACGGCAAAATGACACGATACGTCCGCCGGTGATGAGAGCTGTCTTGAATCTGTCGGGCCACCGGACACGTTCCCAGTCGAGTCATACTATTACAATTCCAGGACACGCCGATTCCCGGATCTGCGCGGGATCCGGGAATGTTGTGTCGACGTTGTGTCGGGACGTTGTGGATCCAGGACGTGCGCTGGGACAATGGCCTGTGAGGCGAGACGTAATGGGGCGAGGCGTAATGAGGCGAGGCGTAATGGGGCGAGGCGTAATGAGGCGAGGCGTAATGGGGCGAGGCGTAATGAGGCGAGGCGTAATGGGGCGAGGCGTAATGAGGCGAGGCGTAATGGGGCGAGGCGTAATGAGGCGAGGCGTAATGGGGCAAGGCGCAATGGGGCGAGGCGTAATGAGGCGAGGCGTAATGGGGCGAGGCGTAATGAGGCGAGGCGTAATGGGGCGAGGCGTAATGGGGCGAGGCGTAATGAGGCGAGGCGTAATGGGGCGAGGCTTAATGAGGTGAGGCGTAATGGGGCGAGGCGTAATGAGGCGAGGCGTAATGGGGCGAGGCGTAATGAGGCAAGGCGTAATGGGGCGAGGCGTAATGAGGCGAGGCGTAATGGGGCGAGGCGTAATGAGGCAAGGCGTAATGGGGCGAGGCGTAATGAGGCGAGGCGTAATGGGGCGAGGCGTAGCATTACTAGCCCCGTTTCCAATGCACTAGGTAATCCGGATTTCCCCTCGTGGTAGCTTCTGTAATTTTGATTTGCCTTGTGTGGTGACAACAATACAGAAGTTACCACGAGGGGAAATCCGCAGAGGTGAAAAAATCGTGAACGCCTGAACGTGCGTACGCGACAGCTAAACGTCGTTTTTGATGTCAGAATGCGACAGAATCTGGAATAACTTTTTTCTTTGGAGAAAACACCCATATTTCTCCTACATAGCTGTTAGCTGGCCGAAACTGAATGGCTATGTGCCCATCCTCACGCTATTCTTCTGCACATATATTTTTGCAGCATTTTAGTGACCGAGTTGTCGCAGAAAAACGGCTAACGCGCGAACGAAACGCATTGGTTTCCCCATTGACCGATTGCGGTTCGTTCGCTGTCGCACTGTCGCAGAACTGTCGCACGATATTTTGATCAACCTTGATTTCGAGGTCCTTAACACTATGTCGAATGGGTAGAGACATCTAGACTATGCGGCAGTTGGCGTGACGTCATGGGTCTAAAAGAAAAGGAAATATGATTGGGGCGCCGGCTCGCGGGGTGCCTTTCAATTGACTAACAGGTATGACTTAGCAGATACAAAGAGAACTGCCAAGGAAGCTTGATTTGAATAGCACTGGCGCGTCGCGGCATAAGTGGCGCGTTTAGTGGCATTGGGAAGTGTGTTTGGGTGCATTCAGGGGTGAAATTTGTATACTTTTGAGGATGCACTTGCACCCCCAATGTTGAATTTTGCATCCCCAATGTTCCTTTTGCATCCCCAATGTCTATTTGATAAGGAGGTCCCCTTAGAAAAAGAGGCCCCTACGGGAGGACAGGAGGCCCTTCTGTGCTTGAAGGAGGCTCCTCTGTGATTAAAGGAGGCGCCTCTGTGCTTAAAGGAGGTCCATATGTGCTTAAAGGAGGCTCTTCTGTGCTTAAAAGAGGCCCCTCTGTGCTTAAAGGAGGTCCATCCGTGCTTAAAGGAGGTCCATCTGTACATAAAGGGGGCCCCTATGTACTTGCAGGAGGCCTATCTGTGCTTAAAGGAGGCCCCCTGTGCTTAAAGGAGGTCCATCTGTGCTTAAAGGAGGCCTATCTGTGCTTAAAGCACAGATAGGCCTCCTTTAATCCAAAATCCCTGTGCTTAAATGAGGCCCCTATGTGCTTAAAGGAGGCCCCCTGTACTTTAAGGAGGCCTATCTGTGCTTAAAGGAGGCCCCCTGTACTTGAATGAGGCCCATCTGTGCTTAAAGGAGGCCCCTCTGTGCTTAAAGGAGGCCCTCTGTACTTGAAGGAGGCCCCTCTGTGCTTAAAGGAGGCCCCCTGTACTTGAAGGAGGCCTATCTGTGCTTAAAGGAGGCCCCCTGTACTTGAAGGAGGCCTATATGCGCTTAAAGGAGGCCCCCTGTGCTTAAAGGGTGCCCCTCTGTGCTTAAAGGAGGCCCCCTGTGCTTGAAGGAGGTCCCTCTGTGCTTGAAGGAGGCTCTTCTGTGCTTGAAGGAGGCCCATCTGTGCATAAAGGAGGCACAAAAATACAATGCAATATTTACCGTTAGTTTGCTTTGAATATTCACATTCATGAGTAAATCTGGCAATCTTGGGTTGTGTTAGTTCCTTCTACAAAACATACCGAAAACGCCCCAAAAGAGGCTAAAAAGTATACTAGATAATCAGCTTTTATTAAATAAAATACGCAATTGACAGTTAGCTAGGGGAAAACTGAAGATATTAATGGCAAAGAAATATAACATTATGATGAAAAACGCAATCAAATGCCAAAAGCATAGACAGACCTTAATTCAACGTCGCTCCGTCCTGCTGAGATCGTCCAATTTAGAGCGGTAACTTCGTTGGTTTCCAAAAACCGGAAAAATCCTTACGCATTTAGAATCACACCAAATGTTATTGATTTGAGTAATTGATTAATTGATGAATCTCACAAAAGGCTGAAAAGACCTCAGAAAAGGCACTTATAAACCCATGAAACATGCGGGCTTTCTGCAGCCACTGGTACTGAAAACTCAAAAATGGCTGCTCTAGATCGAACGGACGCCATTGCTGTGTGCAGACCACGGCTCTGCGCATGCACAATGTGACGTCAGGCGACCCGCCGGCTCGTCGCCATGGTGACCAGCCGGCTGGCGCCGGAGCCACGTGTGCAACGTGACGTCAGGCGACCGGCCGTCCCGTCGCCATGGTGATCGG
>JAXIVJ010010841.1:5000-45779 GCA_036785665.1 Chirona hameri | reverse complement strand
GCGCCACCGCCGGCCCTCGCACACTACCGGCGGGTCAGCAGGGGCGGCACCAGGCGGAGGCGTCGGTCGGGCCGGCAGCGGCGCGCGGTGCAGGGGCGAGCGCGCAGGCACCGGGCTAGCAGGGCGGGGCAGAGGACCGCCACTGCCGCCGGGTGCAGGTGAACGCGGCAGCCGCCACGGGGAGGCCGCTGGCTGGGCCAACCGCACGACGGCTGCCAGCAGCTGGAGGTACACAAGTGACCTGAGGATTTCGTGCTTCATGCCTCCAGCTACTCGGCAAGTCCTGAAACTGCTAGCGGACTTGTCGACCACGGTGAATCTAGGTAAGCTGTAGGAGGATCCAGGTCGACGTCCGGTCAAGCTTAACTGCAGGTAGGTTGGTTGATGTTGGCTGACGATGTTGGTCGACGATGCTGACGTTTGGCCGACTGGCGTCGTCGGTACGGTCGGCACGGTTGTCGGTAAGTGCACTCAGTTCCCACGCACACACTGACTGTCACGCTCAGTCGTTCGTTCGTACACTCCTGTCACTCACACAAGGTACGGGGCGGTATGGCGAGGAGAGCCGCCCGCGCTGCCGCATGCGCGCAGCGCTGGGTCAAGACTGTCAGTGAATAGTGATCTTTCCTTGTCACCACGTAGCGCTACGGTCGCGATAGGCACAACAAATGTGGTTTCCCCACTTTATGTTGGTACCCATTGTAGCTGTCTGGCAGGTGCGTGACCTGGGGAGGGGGAGGGAGTTTGGGGCGGTGTCGGAATGGAATGCGCCGTGACCCGGGTGGTGGTCAGGGCCGTCTGTCTCGTCGAGGGTCAAGATGTCGCCTGTCCTGAGCTGGCAGAGATCCAATATTGGAGACTGGATAACAGTGTTCTTCGCGTCAGCCCAAATGGCTCAGTCGGTAGAGCTGTATACTCCTAGCGTATTCGTAGATTGGTCGTGGGTTCGAATCGCGCTGGCACCAGGCGCTTTTAGGTGTATTTATTTCTTAACCCGCGCGGCGCTGGGGTCTCCAGCCGAACGCGCGGCGCTGGGGGGGGGGGGGGGGGGTAAATTTTACCCCCCCCCTCGTATCTTCCGAACCAATAACCGCAGCGAGACGCGCAATGCGGCGATCGCAAGCTCTCAACGAGAAGAATCGAATGCATACTCGAAATTCTTAAAATAAGGTCACATGTCAGGTCACGGTCAGGTCAAATGTAAAATGTAAGTATTTGAGTTTTGGGGCTATACTTTCCATCCAAAGCCTTATATTGCAACTATTATCTCACAAAGTGCTCCAGAGTGTATAATGCATTTCCCGCATAAGTAAAAGTGAAATTGTAAGCAAAGGTCAAGGTCAAGGTAAGGTCACACAAGGTCACAGGTCTACGAAAGCCATGCGACACATGTTGTATGGGTTATTTTACACGTATAATTCGATAGAAGCAACCATTTTCACAGCCTGACACCATATAATCGTCCTCAGGTCAAGGTCAGGTCATAATAAGGTCAAAATTTGAAATTGATTAATCTAAATAAACATTGCATGTTTCTAGACTAGTTTTATCTTCGAAATACAGTGGTGGCATTTATTTGTCTGTATCTGGTCAGTAAAAGCCAAAAAACGCAATTTTAAAAAATGACGTCATGAGTTACTTGTTCTTAGAGAGCCATAAGTCAGTCAAAAATAAATAAATTGCTTTGAAATTTGGTTTGAACATCGTTCATACTCGGTTCTCTAATATATCTTCCGTTTTTTTGAAAATCTTCAAACAAAAAACTTTTGTGGAAATTCTTCCCCCAAAATCAGTTTTTTGCATTTTTGGGTCAAAAACCCAAAATTTTGAAAATCTGAGATAGCCATGTCAAAGACAATGTTATTTCCCTTCTTTTGACGCCTTTTATTTGCAATTTGCAGTAACACGCTATTTTCTACGATTTTTCAAACATTTAACGTTTTTTTCACCAAAAATGACATGGCATGACGTCACTAAAACGTCATTATCTGCCACAAATTTTCACGAATTTTAAAAAAAAAATGGCAGAAGACGTAGAATTGATGCACCATAAGCTACCGTAAGTTTCACTTTGATATCTGTCATAGTTGTCAAGTTATGGAGAAAATCCGGGAGGGGTGTAAAATTTACCCCCCCCGCCCCCCAGTAACTGGCGGGTTAATAATGCCACGTGTCACGTGCAATGCAGAACCCCTAAATTACGAATGCAAACGTCCACCTGATTATTCTATACGAAAAAGCAGACAAATGCAGTGGGCCTCGCACTGACATTTTCGCATCACGCCGCTCCGTCCTTCACGCTCCACAAACACACCCGAGCGGGTTTATATCCATTAAGTTAGCGACTATATCTGCGACGACAGTATTTACAACCTTAGGTCTATGAAGTACCGCCAGGTGGGCAGCTGATAGAGCATCTGACTGGCTACGTGTTTAAATTTGACATTGACCTTGAGATCAGGTTAAAATATCGACACTTTATTTTTGGCACAATGCAAATTTCGCAATCGTCGCAAGCGACACGACGGATAGCCATTTCCGAGACATCTGTGACGACGGTATCGGCAACTTGAGATTCAAATATTCGTCTTAAAGGGATTATACGGGTTTCCCCAGAATAATTGAGTTGCATAGTAAAACGTACTTATAAAGGTGGTAGAAGTCCCACGGTAGCCACATTTTTCTGGAAATGACCTCTTCTGCACGTAAGGACATTCCAAAGTGCGCGATGATGCCACCGCGTATTTTCTGCAGGACCGGCTGAGGCAGAGCCAGTCATCTCTTTTATGCTAATAAAAACACATATATGGCATATTACCGGTAAAATAAGCAATATTTGAAAGAAAATAAACTTGTTTTGTTCCAACGACACCAGCAGTTACCTATTTTCCACTAAAATTCTATATTTTTCATGAATTTTCATGCCAAAAAATTAATACGCCACCACCAAATTCTCAACGCTAAAGGCCGGAGATAAGAAAACCACAACACAAAACCTTAACGAACAGTGTGTAGTAATACAAAGTCCCGTCAGTTTTGAATTGCATATTAATTTTGTGATCCAGTGTAGGACTTGCAGATAATTAAAAACTCTAAAATTGATCTTAAGATAAAAGTGGTGGACACACCAGCAGTTACCTATTTTCCACTAAAATTCTATATTTTTCATGAATTTTCATGCCAAAAAATTAATACGCCACCACCAAATTCTCAACGCTAAAGGCCGGAGATAAGAAAACCACAACACAAAACCTTAACGAACAGTGTGTAGTAATACAAAGTCCCGTCAGTTTTGAATTGCATATTAATTTTGTGATCCAGTGTAGGACTTGCAGATAATTAAAAACTCTAAAATTGATCTTAAGATAAAAGTGGTGGACAGTAGTGCCGATCAAGTACTCGTTATCTGATAATAGTCTCAAAAAACGCCCAAGTTTTAACGCTGATAATTGCTGAAATAATGGACTAAATGAGCATTGAGGCCCCTGTTATATGTTTTAAACGTGTTTAAAGCTCATACAACTGCAAAAGAGTGCATTTACTTTCAGGACGGAAACCCGTATACTCCCTTTAAAGTATAGCCCGTGCAGTGTTCTAACAATTGCACACTTAGCGATGCTTCACAGACCTATGTTTTTCTTAAAACTGGTCATCACAGACATCGTCGCTAACTTGACATTCTAGGTCCGCGTATATTTCCAACCACGGTGCGCCACACATGCGCATTGTTATTCCCCGATCGGCCTGAGTGGGTTAGACCAGGACGGAGCGGTGCAGATTCAGCCAAGTATCGGCCGGCACCGGGCGAGCTGTCAAACCGGTCCGGCCCCGCCTCGGTGCGGGATTCAGCCAGCTATCGTTTTGCCTACCGTGGGAGACCCAGAGCTAGAGAAGATCATTATGAGACCGACTGTACGCCACATAACCACAGCTGAGCTGGACAACACACAGCAGTACTGACCGGATGTCGGTTTGGTCAGCATTGGTGTGCCCCTGCCACGAGGAGTGTCGCCCACGGCGGAGACGGTACGCCGGGCCGGCGTTACCGGCGTCGGCGGCGTCAGGCCGCACCGCAGAGCGTCGTACTCGGACTTGCCCTGCTTGCCGTGAGAGCTCTGCCGGCAACACGGACACTACCGTCAACACAGATGGGCGCCAAATGACCATGCGAGTCGTCGCACCATTTAACTACAATATAAAAGCCGTCCACACTCCACACAGCGGACAGTAGATGCCTTGCTAATAACCAAGGAAGTTCAAATGATGACACCCAGTGACTCAAAACTACGACACTAGCTTCGCCTTTATGCACTGATTATGCATCAATCATCATAAGCACTCCACACCCAACAGCATACTTCATACATTTGACACGAATGTCTAGCACCAAGTATCATGGCAAGCATCGTCCAACCACTGTGAGCACACCATCCAGTCTGTTTGTCATCGCCAGCCACACAGACACGTCCTACGGGTGGCAGGTCCCGACAGGTAAACCGCCGTCTGAGGACCGCACCGGGGCAAGGGTTCCGCCACAGGTTTGAAGTTGGGGGGGGGGGGGGGGGGGGGGGCGGGAGTGGATTTATGAGCTCAACGAGATATCTGCCGTGCAAAGGTGAATCCACGTATGTCATTTTTTGGCCAATTTTTTTTTAATCATTCGAAAGCTTGAGTTACGGCGCATCTAATGGTTGTCTCAGTTTTTCGATAAAACATGTTTTCGGAAACTTATTTTCAAACAAAGTTTTCCGAAAACACGTATGTTGCACAGTGTTCCGAACACGCAAAAGTGAAAGCACGTATGTTTGTAATGCGCGTCAAAAACACGTATGTCATGACATACGTGTTTTCTACTTTGCGCTCTGGCGCATCAGTTTTAACATACGTGTTTGTATCGGGAATTTCCGGAGTGCGGAGCGGGGGTGTCTTAAGATCCGTCAAATCGGGGGTGTCTTAAGAGCCGGCGGAGTCACCGGACCAGCCGGCGGAGTCACCGGACCAGCCGGCGGAGTCACCGGACCAGCCGGCGGAGTCACCGGACCAGCCGGCGGAGTCACCGGACCAGCCGGCGGAGTCACCGGACCAGCCGGCGGAGTCACCGGACCAGCCGGCGGAGTCACCGGACCAGCCGGCGGAGACACCGGACCAGCCGGCGGAGACACCGGACCAGCCGGCGGAGACACCGGACCAGCCGGCGGAGACACCGGACCTCATCTCACCTCACCGGACCGAGTTCTCAATGGACTCTGATTGTTCTTTACTTAACATCTCATACGTCTCTACGCCATCTTTAGATCTGGAAGCATACTCTCTTCTGGAAGTATCACCTCTATTAGAGGCGCTGGGGTTGCTTGAAGTCACATCCAGAGACAACGTCATTCCAGCAGCCGACGAGACAAATGTCCTGAACAGCGACCCTGTTTCCGGCGACGAACGCGACCTAGGAGCGGACAATGAACGCTACCTCGGAGCTGGAGACGGACGCGACCTCGGAGCGGGCGACGAACGCTACCTCGGAGCTGGAGACGGACGCGACCTCGGAGCGGGTGACGAACGCTACCTCGGAGCTTGAGACGGACGCTACCTCGGAGCTGGAGACGGACGCGACCTCGGAGCTGGAGACGGACGCGACCTCGGAGCTGGAGACGGACGCGACCTCGTAGCTGGAGACGGACGCGACCTCGGAGCTGGAGACGGACGCGACCTCGGAGCTGGAGACGGACGCGACCTCGGAGCTGGAGACGGACGCGACCTCGGAGCTGGAGACGGACGCTACCTGTTGTTGTTGTTGTTGTTGTCTCCTCCCGGTCCCCGCCGATGCGGTGACGTAGCCACACGGCTCGTGTGGGCCGCGTAGCCGGCGGCCAAGGCCGCCAGCACGTCGTCGCGCCGTAGGTCGCGCTCCGTGGCATAGATGTTGCCCAGCGCACGGAGACGATGGCCGCACAGGCACGGGCAGCGCATCAGGATGTGCGCCGGCGTGTCGGCGGCCTCCTTGCACACGAGGCCCAGGCCCGCTGGGCAGTCGGCCTCGTTGCGTTGCCTCGTCCTCAGTCGGTCGGCATCCGATACGGTGGAGGTATTGCTCGGAGCTGGTGTCCACCGACTCCTCTCGGGTTGCGGCACGGGGGGGGGGGGGGACAGTCCCCCATTATGGACCGATACCATCCGTCCGTCCGGCCAGCCAGCCTGCCAGCTTCTCCTGGCGACCCTTGTCACAGTTCGGGTGAGAGTGCGGACGTCGACTGGCGTCGTTATCTGAGGGAGGGAAGTCGCCCCCTTTGCCAGGACGTCGGTACTCTCGTTGCCTGGTAGGCCGCAGTGTGCCGGCACCCACTGGATGTGCACGGCGCAGCCAGAAGCCTCCAGCCCACGGAGCGGCGTCCAGATTCTGAATCCCATCGCCGAGGTCTGCGCCGCCGTGCCATATCAATGGGAAATGATTGGCGAGGTCAAAAGGTCAGGATACTTTCTGACCGCAAAAGGATCCCTAAAGGAGCCCCCAATGTAAATATGTGTCAACCCTATTTTCCAACATCAGTATATGTCACTATTGCAAAATGGCTGAAGTTGTGTGTCTCAATCTAATCTGACATGGAATACACAAAATGATTTCAGTGATACACACTCAACGTAATTTACAAAAACGAAACCTTACAAGAACACTTTTCTAAAATCAAAGCATCCTCCAAATCAGTCCAACAATGTGTCAATATTAGGTCATCCCAAAGATCTGATTTTCATTCACAATGCAAATGAAATAGGCTGATCCACGTTCATGACATAGTGTGGGGTGGTCAAAATGAGGCAATGACCCCCACTAACTCGAAAACTAAAAGGGCTAGAAGGACGCGAAAAAGGTGATCGAAAGCTCTCGACAAGGCAATTCGAGGTTACAACTGGCAGTTTTTGGCTCGAGTCAATATTGAGGTCACCAGAGGTCATCAAAGGTCAAATTTGCGAAGTACAGGACGTTGCTCAAGAAACCCCCAAATATCTCGGGAACTATGATAGCTACGAACAACAGAAAATAGACATCGAAAGCTCTTGAGAAATGCAATCGGCATTGATGTCCTTAAACATTAACTCAGCCTCAGGTCAATAGTTTAGGCTACAGAGGTCACCAAAGGTCAAGATGGCTGTATCATACGAACTGTTGCTAGAACGCGTCTTGCATTTGCACAGGCGTCCTCAGAAAATGTAAGCATCTCATTTGACCGTTTTTAGACCGATTGAATAAAGGCTGTGATTTTGATTGCGATTTTTTATATTTTTACTTTCCCTGCAAATTGCAAATTTTGAACGCTTTGTGGGTGGAAAAACGGCATCCGAATTAGCTAAAATTTGTCTAAAAAGAGCGGGAGTGCGCGAGTGCGGGAGAGCGAGAGAGCGAGAGAGCGAGAGTGATAGTGCCGCGATTCGATAATTCTGTCAGACGGGAGCGAATAGATCGGGGAATGATCAAAGCGAGAACTACGTTTCTGCACGTGCACGTCCACAGACTATATTGGCATGCCACCGGTTCACCGGGCTTAACAGACGCTTGATAGTGTAATGGTTACGGCGTCGGATCTCAGTCATGTAGAGCGGTGTTCGAATCTCGGCGCGTCATTTTTTTCCGATTCAGGATTTGATGGTCAACAAGAGTTCGATTCTCGGCGCGGTGCTTCATTTTTTTCCGATTGAAGATTTGATGAAAGTGAATATATATATATATATATATATATATATATATATATATATATATATATATATATATATATATATATATATATATATATATATATATATATATATATATATATATATATATATATATATATATATATATATATATATATATATATATATATATATATATATATATATATATATATATATATATATATATATATATATATATATATATATATATATATATATATATATATACATATAGCCAGGGGGCAGCGATATATTTGCCGGCAACTGTACATACATGTTGTACGTGACTACGCACTGACTGACTGGGTCAAAGGCTCGGCCGAGGATTTTTGTCTACTTCGCTGGATTTGCGTGCATTAAATTAATATAATTTAATGTACTTACTTAAATATTAATGCGTCGCCTTTACCCCGTTAAAAAACACGAAATATTCCACGCTGGATATATACATGTTATACGTGACTACGCACGGGCTGAGTGGGTCAAAGGCTCGGCCGGTGATGTTTGCCTACTTTGCTGGATCTGCGTGTATTAAATTCATCTCATTTAATCTACTTACTTAAATATTAATGCGTCGCCTTTACCCCGTTAAAACACGAAATATTCCGGACTGGGTTACCTACATCCGTGCACTGCTGTGCCGGTCCCGGTTGTGCGTCAGTTTTATCGAAAAGTTGCTCTTGAGCAGGTCTCCATGTGAAAAAGGCTGTGTCACAGGGATGGACAAAAGGGTAAAATTTCCTCTCCCTTTACCCGCGAAATGCGCATCCGTGACGATATTTGAATCCGGTGACGTTGTTGCAGTGACCAAAATGTACCTTGTTTATTTTTTATTAAAAAATGATTAGAGGCTGGAGCTAAAAATTAAGTGCCTGAAATCCGAGGCGAAACTCAAATTAAGGGTAGGTTATAGGTTTCGGTGGAGTCTTTAGACCCTACCAATCATTTTCGTAAAACGACACCCCTGGTTTTCTCCATACATAAATATCCGGTGACGATAATATACATTATAAGAAGCCATACAAGAAGAAGAGTGTTGTTGTCCCTGACCCTCTCTTCGAGAGATGCGACATACATGTTTAACCTCGCTTGAAATGACATACGTGCTTTCACCTTTGCCGAACATGATTGGATGGGGCAAATTTCGACCCGGTAAAAAAACGTTCTTGAATGACAGGACATATATACAAAGTCTATAATTAAATATATGCTCATTAGATGCGCAGCGCTTGGGAGATTCCATTGGTATAACATTTTCCCCGATACGCCACTTGTTGGGCGAATTATTACGTAAAACAGAAAATCGTCTCTCCTGAACATTTTTGTTTTACGACAAATCGTGACATACGTGGATTCGCCTTTGCGCGGCAGATATAGGGCTGAGTATATGGGATATGGTGGGAACCGGGCTCTACGCCTGACCGGGCCCCTGATACACGTCTTTGCCTTTGACCGTGACTTGACATGTAACCTTATTTTGAAAATGTTGCGTATGCTTTAGATGGGTCTCATTGAGAACGTTCGATCGCCACACCTTGCGGGTCTCGCTGCGGTTATTGGGTCGGAAGATAACGAGGAGGCAGAATATGCCCCCCCCCCCCCCGCAGCGGGGCGTGTTCGGCTGAATACCCCAGCCAGGCGCGGGTTAACCCGCGAGTTACTGGGGGGGGGGGCTATTTTTTGCCCCCCCCCCTCCCGTTATTTTGCAATAACTCCTAGACGAACACCGGTATCGTCACCAAACTTGCAGTACCTTCTCTCACATCAATTATACACATGTTGGCAAACGTAAAAATATGAGGCTATGATAGGTCAACCGGGAATGACGTCAGAGTGACGTCATGTTCTTCGGTTTTTGTTGCAAAATAATGGTTTGCGGAAAACGCTGTCAAAGGTTTGATAATTGAGATAAACTCAATTGTTTTAAATCAAATTACTGACAATAGACCAGGCTATCAAACTGCTATCTCGGATTTGTTTTTTTTTATTCAAAATTTGGAGAAATTCAAATACATTTTAGTTTTTACAAAATTTTCAAGAAAAAATCAGAATTATCCAAAAACCGGAATATATGTGATCGAGACGTATGCGGTGAATATGTGTACCAAATTTAAAGTCGATATCTTTATCAATGACCGAGTTATGACCTTTAAATGACAAAAATCGACCACTTCTCACAGCATTACGATGTATAAAAAACGCATTTCCATTTTTGCTTTTTACTTCTATTTATATGGAACAAACAATGTTCTAAGGTCATTTTCGCGTTCTAGACGAAAAACAAACCCCTAAACATGTGTTACAACGCCTAATGACCGTAATCTGCAGTTTGACCTCGTGACCTCGGATGACCTTGACCTGACCCAAGGTCATAAACAGCTTATAAAGGTACTAAGAAGTGTCAGACACACGAATCATACCGATTTATCGACAGCTTATGCGTTTAATATCGCAATTTTGCGCGACAATTCCATCCATCGAGACCTTTTGACACGGTCAAACATTGTGTACTTGACCTGACCTGTGACGTCATCGGTGACCCTGAGGTCAACAATATTATGTTTCCCTCGATAAATTTCCCAGGGCTATCGAATGCCGTTTGAATTTTTACATTCGATCCGGTAGTTCCGGAGATCAGATAAGTCGCGTTATGAAATATACCCCAGTAACTCGCGGGTTAAGTGGTCTCTGTCGGTCTGAGCGGGCTCTCGACCGGCTTGACGTGACCTCAGTCGGTTAAAAGGATTATCCCAACTTAACATTATATTTGAGTTGAGATAGCCATTTTGATGGTTTGGCATTGAAATTAAGTATGGTAGCAGTTAAAACAACCACAATGATCTAATCAAAAAGATATTCGAGTCTGATTTTGACATCTGTAAAAAATAAGGCCCATGTGTATTTGAATAGGGCCTCTAAACCGACAGCGTCGTGCTCTTTACCCAGCTGGTAATGGAAGTCAACTTGTTTTAAGGTCAGCCTTGAAATATTTTCGTCTTTCATTTCTCGATCCCCGGGTGGTTCGCAATCTAAGCCAATCTAAACACCGGATGGTTCGCTTTTTCTGCGCAATAGATGTCGACACAAAATTGTGCCATAAATTTGGCAGCACAAAGGATTTCCCTGTTCTTAAAAAAATATATGACGTTACCAACCCAACTTTCCGCTTAAAACTAAAAGTTGAATATCTTCCAAGATAAGCATTTTTTAAGGAAAAAAGTTCACGAACATGTTCAGCTGACCTCGCCTGACATGTAGACAAACAATTCAGTGTGATTCGACAACTTTCAAAAAGATGGGACAGTCCCTTTAAGGAGGCCTTCGGTCATCCTGAGGGGCCCTTGGTCGGTCCAAGGGGGACCTTGGTCGGTCTGAGGGGGCCCATTGGTCGGTCTAAGGGGGCCTCTGGCGACCTAAGAGGCCCTCTGTCTGCCTGAGGAAGCCTTTGGCCAGCTTGAGAGCCCTTGGTCAGTCTGAGTGAACCTCAATCGGCAAGAGGGGGCCTTCGGTTGACCTTAGGTGACCTCTGTAGGCCTGAGGGGGCTCTCGGTCGGCTGAAAGGAACTTGGTCGGTTACGGAGGCCTTTGGTCATCCCGAGGGGTCCTTTGTCGGCCTAAGGGAGGAGGTTCTCTGTAGGCCTGATGGGGGCCTCTGTCGGTCTGAGGGGTCCTCAGTCGGCTTCTGGAGGTCTTCAGTCGCTCTGAAGGAGAGCTCGGTTGGCCCGAGGGTCCTCGTTCGGCTTGGAAGAGGCCTTTGTCAACCCGGAGAGCCCTTGCACGTCCTGAAGGGCCCTCTGCCTGCCTGAGAGAGGGACCCGTGTTTAGTCTGAGGGACCCTCGGTCGGCATGAGGGGCTCTCCGTCGGAATGAAGAGCCCATAGTCGGCATGAGGGGCGCTCGGTCGGCTTCAGGGACCCTAAGTCGACCTTAGGGAACCTCGGTCGGCTTCAGGGCCATCACTCGGTCTGAGGGCTCTAGGTCCGCTTGAGGGAGCCCTTTGTCAGCCTGAGGAGGCCCTTTATCAGCATGTGGGCCCTTAATTTCGGTCTGTGAAGGGTCTTTGGTTGATATGAGGGGCCTTCGGTCTGCTTGAGGGATCCTCAGTTGACCTTAGAACCCCTCAGTCAGCTTGAGGGCCATCAGTCCGCCTGATGGGCCCTAGGTCAACTTGATGTGGCCCTTAGTCAGCTTCAAGGGACCTCGGTGGGCTTTAAGGGGCCTTCGGTCATTATGAGTGCCCTCTGTCGGCCTGAATCGGCCCTTGGTCGGGTTGAGGGATCCTTCGGCGCCCCAAAGGGGAACTCGGTCAGCCTGATGGGCCCACAGTTAACCTGATCGGTCCTCGGTCGGCTTGAGAGTACCTCTATCGGCCTGAAAGTGAAGGAGAACTCGGTCGGCTTGAGCGGGCCTCCGCCTATTTAGGGGCCCTCGTTCGGCATGAGGGGCCCTTAGATGGTTTAATGCCCTTTCAAATATTTATAGGCCTGACAGAACCCTTGCCAGTCCTGAGCGGACTCCAGGCTGGTCTGAGAGGGCGATTGTCGAGGCCTGAGAGGGCCGCACCTCCGGCCGTCACTGGCTGGAGGGGCGCCGTCACTGGCCGGAGGGGCGCCGCCGTTGGCAGGAGGGGCGAAGTCATTAGCCGGAGAGGCGCCGTTATTTGCCAGTGGGACGCCGTCACTAGCCGGAGGGTTGCCGTCACTGGACGGAGGGGCACCGTCACTGCCCGAAGGTGCGCCGTCACTGGCCAAAGGGGCGTCGTCACTGGCCGCAAGAGCTACGTATCTGGCCGGAGTGCCGTCACTGACCAGATGGGCGCCGTCGCTAGCCAGAAGGACACCGTCACTGACCGGAGGGGCGCCTTCACTGGCCAGAGGGGCGACGTCATTAGCCAGAGGGCGCCGTCGCTGACCGGAGGGGCGCCGTCACTGGCCGGAGGGGCGCTGTCACTGGCCGCAAGAGTGCCGTCACTGTAAGAGGGCAGTGTGTGCATGTCTAGTGTATTATAACACTGATGTTTGAAGGCATCAGGTGTCTCCTGAGGCGCGTAATGCGGCACTCCTGGTGCACCTGCGGCGCCCAGACTGTGCCTTCTGCGCAACACTAGTGCCCCTGCGCCTTCGGCGCAGGGGCGCCAATTGGCATAGGGGGGGGGGGGGGGGAGTGGCTGCAAGCCCCGTTGCCCCCCCCCCCTGGATCCGCTCCTGATGTGGACGTAGACAGCAGGCGGTCCTAGTTTAGGATGAAGGATCATGTATGGACTGAACAGATGCACCCAAGATTACTTTACTGATAAGGTTTACCCACGAGGGAGAAACGACTCCCGGGGTGACGTCACAACATTTAGCATAAATATTTTGCAATATGGTAGTAAATAAACAAAGTCGTTTATGGCGCCGGCGATTCATTCAATGTTTATATTGTAATGTTAGATAATGTTCATAGTTTGGTTAATATAAGTCATAATGCGCTGCAGGCACAATTATTGCATGGTTGAATTGATACTAACACAAACAGGACAAGCCGTTTAATTTTACATTGAATCGTCTGAGTCGAAAGTCGTTAGTGGTTGCCTAGCAACCACGTTGTTTACCAAACAGTCGTTGCTCTCAGGTTATCAGCGTTCTTTTGTGACATAAGCAGTGATTCAAGTTGAATCGCGTGCATTATGTGCTTGGTAATATTTATATTCATATGAGATATTTATATTTAAAAACTGGCATTAATTTTTTAATATTAGTTGGAAATGGCTGCATGGGAAGAACCACAGTGGAGGCAAGTGCACTTTAAGTTTCAAGATTTAAGCGAAGATGAGCACGGAAGGCGAATCAGATTCCTCAGACGAGGTAGGAGGATACCGCTGATACCGCTCCGCTGGACGATTACTGGTGTCAAGTGGTGGTGCAAGCCAGTGATAGGCAATTAGGGATTGATAACCCGTACTACCCGCGACACCTGTCGTACCTATAATACGTTTTTGTACCCGTCATACACCCGAAGTACCCGTCAAAACCTACGGTGCCCGACATACACCCGTAGTACCCGTTGTGCCCCTGTGGAACACGTGATAATCCCGTTATAGCCGGCACTCACCCATTATACCCGTGGAACACCTATGGCACCCGTTATACACCCGTTAAGCCCGTGAAAATTTCACCCCGGCTTAGCGTATATGTTCATTGCTATATGCCGTACCGTATGTCGATGACCTTCATTTCTCAGTGATTCCGTGGTTGCTTGACATTGGTTGTGGCACTGTAGTATCCGTGGTCGGATCTGATTGGCTTTCGACTGGAGTGAAGCGATGTAAAACTCGTATCCGTAAACTGTTTTTGTACGGTAAAATAATTCTTAACTCGCGAGTTACTGGGGCATATTTCATAACGCGACTTACTGGGGGGTGGGGGGGCTACTTTTTGCCCCACCCCCCTCGGATCTCCGGAACTACTGGACCGAATGTAAAAAATAAAACGGCATTCGATAGCCCTGATAAATTTATCAAGGGAAACATAATATTGTTGACCTCGGGGTCACCGATGACGTCACAGGTCAGGTCAAGTACAAAATGTTTGACCGTGTCAAAAGGTCTCGATGGATGGAATTGTCGCGCAAAATTGCTATATTAAACGCATAAGCTGTCGATAAATCGGTATTATTCGTGTCTGACACTTCTAAGTACCCTTCTAAGCTGTTTATGACCTTGGGTCAGGTCAAGGTCATCCGAGGTCACGAGGTCAAACTGCAGATTACGGTCATTAGGCGTTATAACACATGTTTATGGGTTTGTTCATCATCTAGAACGCGTAAAATGACCTTAGAACATTGTTTGTTCCATATAAATAGAATTAAAAAGCAAAAATAGAAATGCGTTTTGTATGCATAGTAATGCTGTGAGAGGTCGATTTTTGTCATTTAAAGGTCATAACTCAGTCATTTTTGAAGATATCAACTTCAAATTTGGTACACATATTCACCGCACACGTCTCGATCACATATATTCCGGTTTTGGATAATTCTGATTTTTTCTTGAAAATTTTGTAAAAACAAAAACAAATGTATTTGGATTTCTCAAAATTTTGAATTTAAAACAAACTCAAAAATCCGAGATAGCAGTTTGATAGCACGGTCTATTGTCAGTAATTTGATTTACGACAATTGAGTTTATCTCAAACATCGTATCTTTGACAGCGTTTTCCGCAAACCATTATTTTGCAACAAAAACCGAAGAACATGACGTCACTCTGACGTCATTCCCGGTTGACCTATCATAACCTCATATTTTTCCTTTTGCCAACATGTGTAGAACTGATGTGAGAGAAGGTACTGCAAGTTTGGTGACGATACCGGTGTTCGTTTAAGAGTTATTGCAAAGAAGCAAAGAGGGGGCCAAAAAATAGCCCTCCCCCTCCTCCTCCTCCTCCTCCTCCTCCTCCTCCTCCTCCTCCTCCTCCTCCTCCTCCTCCTCCTCCTCCTCCTCCTCCTCCTCCTCCTCCTCCTCCTCCTCCTCCTCCCCCCAGTAACTCGCGGGTTAACACCTCCGATGTTAGTTACAGCACAAACCTTCGCCCAAAACTGCACAACCTAAAACTGCCTAACTATCGTATCAAATGCGTCGGCAATGTACGAATTATACACCACTCGGTAGTATCCGTAAACTCGTTTGAAAACCTTCAAATCACGTACATCACGTGCTTATAGCAATGTGGTACTGCAATGTAGAGCTAAATGTAGAGCTAAAGACGTCGCGACGGCTGTGCGCCAGTGCGTGACATTACTGCTTAGCAACCCAGAATCACGTCGGCTGCACAGATGGCTGTTCGGTACCCGACCCGGCTTGGAGTGATTGCTATTTGTGAGCCTCTGTTCTGTAGGTATTATAGCAGCGTCGTGCAAGAAAAAACATTGCGCCAAATGATTGATTTTCATGTAATATGTTAAGTTTCTAGCAGTTAAAGGGACATTGCCACCTCGCAGGCCAATATGGAGTTTTTGGTGTGTATCGGTCGATTAAGCGTGTCCGATTTCACCTGAAAAATTTGGTTCCCGAAACTCCCCCCCCCCCCCATTAGATCAAAAAATAAATTTGCACCACTCATTCTTGCCAAGCATTCGTAAAATTGGAGTCGCCACATCACTATATAGAATCACTTCTTTGCAGACTGTTATTTTCTTTTGAATGTTGCAAACTCAACATCACCATTCCGTCAGTGCACTTTAAAATTAAACAGCGTTTGCAGTTAATTATATTTTCAACAACCTTAGCCTCTTTCATAATAAAACAGCAAGAATTGCTATGGCTCGACTTTGGGACCGTAGGAGTTGTGACCTATACCTTATAACACAGATAGACTTTTCAAGGTCAAGTATTGGCGAATTCGTACGCTTCGGCTTTGGGCGGGCGCCAATACCACAGCCAAACTGGATGAGAGCGGCCATCGTGAATCTAGTACTGAGCACAGCTGGGACCAACGTTTTGGAGTCAGAAATAAATACAAAATGTTTTGCCGATGCACTGCTTTAGGTGCTGCAGGAGCCAGTATGAGCTTGAGCATACATGATTGTTGATCCCCACCGTTCATGTAAGTTGCTTTTTAGAAATCCTCCGGAGGTGGCAATATCCCTTTAAAGGGAAATAATGACCTTTTGATTTTGTTAGCAACAATTTCTTAGGCTACCGTTATGTTTTTAAAATTATTTTATTTAAATTTAAGAATTAAATAAAATTATTCCCAAATTGTAAGTTTGGAAAAAATACAAAACAAGTACCTTGTGTACTTCATGAAGGTCATTGACAAATTCGTCCTTCCCTACCATTGTTAACATTGAGTGCGGCATTTGTGGAGGCTCTGTGACATTTCCGATCAAACTGAGCGCTGCTCGGACACCCGCTAGTAGCGCTTTCGTTCTCCATGGCAACCAGGCGTCAGCCAATCAAAAGCCAGAAAGGGAATACGTTCTGGCTTTTCATTGGCTCACGCCTGGTTGCCATGGAGAACGAAAGCGCTACTAGCGTGCGTTCGAGCAGCGCTCTGATCCGTGAAGCAATCCGTGAAGCATCCGTGATGCATGACTATCAGTATAAGTCATGAATAACAACAACATGCAAACTATACCAACTCGAATAAAATAAGAGCGGAATGAATTGAACCCCAGGCAAACTATTATTCGCAAAGCACTCGGCACTGCGCCACAATAGCAAAAGGTGAGGGAAATGCATATTGGATACAATATTATTACGTCACAAGTTTCTGAAGTGTCAACTACTATGAAATACAGTGATAAAATACCTTTAATAATGATTAACAAGAAAATTCAAACTTAAAAACAATAATTTGAATAAGTCTTTAATTAGCTTTCAACTCGAAATCAGATATATTTTGCAATGCTACACAAGAATGGCACCAGTGACGTCATTAACAAAGCCTGCTACGGGACTTGGGTATACTAATCAGGAACAACTCGCCAAGTGCGCCGAGATGGTTAAGTGCGCCGAGAAGCATGACAATGACTTTGTAAACAAATCGCCGACGCTAAATAGGTCGCCGTCGATGTGCATCGATGAGCTTCTGATTTAATTGCCAGTTTTGTGTTATTGTTCGTTAGTTTTTTTGGGAAAAATTATTATTTTTCATGATAAAATAAAGCATAGTGTTATATACAGCCACAGACAAACTATACACAACTCCTAATGTTGAAAACAAATGAATCGATTTTCAAAAATTGAGGGTCGCAACCACTAACTTGCCGCGTTGATGTGCATCGATGAGCTTCCGATTTTATTGCCACTTTTTTCCAATCGCTGTTAGTTTTAGAAGATCGCCGGGCATATAATCACAACAAGCAGAACGCACAATATATTTTCCACTCCATTGCGTAAAAAAACAATACGGGAAAAGCCCGCAGTTTGATGAGGACCAAAAGTACTTGACAAAAGGTCAGAAATAGTGCAAGTACCGGTCGTTAAAAGTGTGGAACGCTTATCAACTTTAACTTGAAATATCTTTCGGTAGGAAAGTTTTCATGCAAAATGTGATGAATTTACAATATATTTTGATCTCGTCTGGCGATTTCGTGCTAACTCTATTTTAGTGGAAAAAGGTCATTATTTCCCTTTAAAAGCGAAGAAGAAAGTGTTTTCTTATTTGATGAACTCATTCCCTTAAGTACAGCGGTGACCAAAATTACTATTATAGGTGACAGCATCTTCGATAGCAAGATTTTCCGTATGAAAGTTAAATCGTCCGTGCCTCACGAATTCGAGTTTTTATAAGAGAGAAAAACAATATTGGTAGGGTTGGTGTTTTGAGGTGCTAGCGCCATGGAATTTCTTTGTCCAACTTGAATTTGTCACTGATGACACACCCTAATATACATGCGCATTTCTGCTAAGTTGCAGTGGCATGGGGCTGCTAATTAACGACAGTCCACACAGGCACGTAGCCAGGATTTCGTCTAGGGGGGGGGGCTCGAAAGGAACCCTTCCTAAGCGTTGGTAAGGACCCCTTCGCAAGCGTTGAAAAGGCCAAACAAAACGGATGAAAAGGCACGTTACAAGAATGGAGAATGCAGTATGGTATATGTATATATGCATATGCACATATATGAATGCAGTATATGTTGGTATGGCATGGGCCATACCAACTTTTAGGACCTGGAGATAGTAAACTGAGAGGTCTGCCATTTCAACTTTGGAACCAGCGACACCAGTTTGGAATCAGCTATACCAACTTCGACTTTTTTTGTTTAGGTGCAAGCCCTGGAACCCTTAACCCTCGCCCTACGGGGGGGGGCCTGACAGCCCCCCCCCCCCCCTCCCCCTTGAGGTTTTTCTTGAATAACTTTTGACACATGGGGTGCACCTTGATTACATTTTTGGTAGCTGAGTTTACAACAATTATACGTAGGCTGTAAAAATGTAATTGAAATTGGTCAAGAAGTTTGGGAGATAATAATGTTTTGATGACGTCATGTTGGTAAAAAATGAGAAATATTGGACAAATCGTAGAAAACAGAGTTTTAAAGCAAATTGCAAACGCAGTTCACCAAAGCTGCAAAATGGCATTCTCTTTAAAATGGCAATATTTTATTTTCAAAATTGTGGGCTTTTGACCCCTAAAATAAATCAAAAACTTATTTTTTGGAAAAAAATCCCCACAAAATCAAAATTTTCCAAGATATTAGAAAAACCGGAATATATGTGAGAGAACTGAGTATGGGCAATACCAATACCAAATTTCAAAGCAATATATTCATTTTTGACTGAGTGATGGCTTCCTAAGTGTAAGAAACTGATGACGTCATTTTTTTTATATTTTTTTTTTACATTTTTGGACAAGATACGAACAAATAATTACTTTTTTGTATTTCTGAGCCAAAACTGGTCTAGGCACATGCCTTTTTATTTACATTTATCAATTTCTAATTTTGAGGTTTTCTGAAGAGCAAAATCGCTGTTCTGGACGTGGTAAATCCGAGGTCATTCACTTGACCTGGAAGGTCACCCGTTGACCTGAAACCTAAACATCGCATACTGTTAGATTCCTCTCATGACAGGCAACATGCTGGTTCTTGCCGCATTGCTCTAAGTTGCTTGGTTTGGAAGTTAACAGGGGGGCCTGCCAGCCCCCCCCCCCCCGTAGGGCGAAGGTGAAAAAGCTCCCGTAGGGCGAGGGTTAAAGGAATTGCGCCGCGGAGCGGCGCGAAGTTTTCAATCTTATAGGTACTGTTATGCCCTGGTAACGGGGATCATCATACATGGGGAGTAAACGGGGATCATCATACATGGGGAGTAAACGGGGATCATCATACATGGGGAGTAAAAGGGGATCATCATACATGGGGAGTAAACGGGGATCATCATACATGGGGAGTAAACGGGGATCATCATACATGGGGAGTAAACGGGGATCATCATACATGGGGAGTAAACGGGGATCATCATACATGGGGAGTAAACGGGGATCATCATACATGGGGAGTACACGGGGATCATCATACATGGGGAGTAAACAGGGATCATCATACATGGGGAGTAAACGGGGATCATCATACATGGCAGAAATGTTTATTTTATATATAAAAGGCGAGACAAAAAAGAATAAGCTTTCAACGTTACGGCAACGTCAGATTAAATCAATTCAAAGGAATCTGACGATGCCGTAACCGTGAAACCTTATTCCTTTTTGTCTCGCCTTTTATATATAAAATAAACATTACTGCCATGTTATTGATCATCCCTGTTTACGTATTATCATTCATCATGGCAAAAATAGCCATCAAACACATTATACCCTGGTTATGCATTTACTTTATAATAACCTCTAAAATGTGTTTTGTTTTGTTTAAGAATGCGGTAAACAAAGCAGTGATAAAGCGAACTATTTTGCCCAATTATATCGGAAAGTAGCAACATATAAACAAAACATAAATGCGCCGCGAAACGGTGCGAATTCATCATTTTGTTTTAACCGGTATACAATTTTTTATTGCGCATAATTGTGATTAAACCCACACATTCACACTCACAAAAATCCGATGAAGTAACACAGCAGCGCGTCCGCGCGCAACGCAGCACACTACCGAGCCCTGCGGCGCCATCACACCCGCACTGCCTGCATGGCCGGCACCGGCCCGCACGCCTCAGGACTGAACATTAACATAGCACAAATCCTTTCTGGCTCACGAGCAACGCTACACACTTGCATACACTTGCATACCTACATACATTCATACCCCCAAATACACCTACATATGCATATCTACAAAGGGAATTAAAGAGCCGCCTCGTCAACTACAAGTTTGTTGTGCAGGCTTCGAGCGCGGCTTGCCCAGGGGTCCTCCCGCCACGCTTAATAGCACGGCGGCGCAGTCCTCACCGCCGGATCCGGGCCGGGATTCGGCCATCTCTGGCAGAAACCCAGCTCGGACCCGGCGGCGCCGCCCTCCAGCCTGGCTCTTGGGGGGCGGCGACAGCCCCGGTCTAAGGCCGGGACTGGAGCAGCGTATCAGGTCAAAGCACCTAATTCAAAGTACTAAATAACCATCACTCCCACTTTTCAATAGCCAGGTTTTGCAAACGTTGATCTCATTTAACTTTGCACTGTACTTCTCACTGTGCAGGTCTGACCGGAGAATAGCTAATAGTAATATCACCGAAGGCCGGTTCTTTGAATAAATCATTTGTATACCTGCACTAACTACATGGTTCATAATCAGATAGTCGTCACCTCCCAGTACTATTTCATTGATGCTAATTTTTTCTGCTAATCTACCCAGTTGTTTACTTATAAACCACGCCTTTAATTCGTTCCAAAAGTTGTGTACCCCTCCACAATACCAAAATTTGTGTAGTATGTTTTCCCGCTGCGTGCAATGCTCACCAGCATCTGAGTTTATCTTCATATTCTCAAGTAAACTGTTTGTTCCTACTATCCGGCTGATAACTTTATATCTAGTGGTCCTGTACTGAACCGGGGTATCTCTTAGCTTGTAGACATTTGTCCAACTCACCTCTCAAAGTCTATGTTCCCACGCCCCTTCCCACACATTAAGTTGTTTGGTTTTGCTCCGTACTAATATCTTGTTAACCGGTATACAATTGAATGTGCATTGCAATTGCGCCGCAGGGCTGCGCGATTTTTTTAAATATTCCCTGGATAACTGTATTCTTACTGTTGAAAGTGCTTGAGGTGTATACCGTTCGAGGTGCTTGCAATTTGAGGGCAGTGTCATACGCTCAAAGTTTGGGGGCGGCGGGGGGACAAAAATCACTGTCCCCCCACCCATTATTCCCGCCAAGGCCACGATACCGCCGTCTGAGGACCGCACCGGGGCGTCAGGCAGTGAGGTCTCCGACCAGGGCCACGATACCGCCGTCTGAGGACCGCACCGGGGCGTCAGGCAGTGAGGTCTCCCGCCAGGTAAACGATACCGCCGTCTGAGGACCACACCGGGGCGTCAGGCAGTGAGGTCTCCCGCCAGGTAAACGATACCGCCGTCTGAGGACCGCACCTGGGCGTTAGGCAGTGAGGTCTCACCCACTCACCGTCCGTATGTCGCCCTGCCCCTCTGCACGCAGTCGCGTCTCCATCCAGGAGATGGAGGTGCGGCGCGCCGTGCGCAGGCGCAGCACATGCTCTCCGGGACCTGTGTGGCCGGCGCAGGCGAAACGGGTCAGCGGACCTGGCTGCGTCACATGGCTGACTGTCATTACAGAGATTGCAGGTAATTGGAAAGATATGCATTTGATCAAAGAACATCTAAAATCTACATACAAGTCAATGTACCTCCACTCCAGTCACAGTCACACACCAGTCTTAGTACCGTTCACCAGCTGTATAATCAGTCTTAGTATCGTTCACCAGCAGCTGTATATTCAGTCTTAGTACCGTTCACCAGCTGCAGTATAATCAGTCTTAGTACCGGTCACCAGCTGTATAATCAGTCTTAGTATCGTTCACCAGCAGCTGTATAATCAGTTTTAGTACCGTTCACCAGCAGCTGTATAATCAGTCTTAGTACCGTTCACCAGCTGTATAATCAGTCTTAGTACCGTTCACCAGCAGCTGTATAATCAGTCTTAGTACCGTTCACCAGCAGCTGTATAATCAGTCTTAGTACCATTCACCAGCTGTATAATCAGTCTTAGTACCGTTCACCAGCTGTATAATCAGTCTTAGTACCGTTCACCAGCAGCTGTATATTTAGTCTTAGCACCGCTCAACAGCTGTATGATAAGTCTTAGTACCGGTTCATCAGCTGTATAATCAGTCTTAGTACCGCTCAACAGCTGTATAATCAGTCTTAGTACCGCTCAACAGCTGTATAATCAGTCTTAGTACCGCTCAACAGCTGTATAATCAGTCTTAGTACCGTTCACCAGCTGTATAATCAGTCTTAAAATATAATCAGTCTTAGTACCGGTTCAACAGCTGTATAATCAGTTTTAGTACCGGTTCACCAGCTGTACAATCAGTCTTAGTACCGCTCAACAGCTGCATAATCAGTCTTAGTACCGTTCAACAGTTGTATAATCAGTCTTAGTACCGCTCAACAGCTGTATAATCAGTTTTAGTACCGTTCACCAGCTGTATAATCAGTCTTAGTACCGTTCACCAGCTGTATAATCAGTCTTAGTACCGTTCACCAGCTGTATAATCAATCGTAGTACCGTTCACCAGCTGTATAATCAGTCTTAGTACCGTTCACCAGCTGTATAATCAGCATTAGTACCGGTTCATCAGCTGTATAATCAGTCTTAGTACCGTTCACCAGCAGTATAATCAGTCTTATCACCGCTCAACAGCTGTATAATCAGTCTTAGTACCGCTCAACAGCTGTATAATCAGTCTTAGTACCGCTCAACAGCTGTATAATCAGTTTTAGTACCTTTCACCAGCTGTATAATCAATCTTAGTACCGTTCACCAGCTGTATAATCAGTCTTAGTACCGTTCACCAGCTGTATAATCAGCACTAGTACCGGCTCACCAGCTGTATAATCAGTCTTAGTACCGTTCACCAGCTGTATAATTAGTCTTAGTACCGGTTCACCAGCTGTATAATCAGTCTTAGTACCGTTCACCAGCTGTATAATCAGTCTTAGTACCGGTTCACCAGCTGTATAATCAGTCTTAGTACCGTTCACCAGCTGTAAAATCAGTCTTAGTACCGTTCACCAGCTGTAAATCAGTCTTAGTACTGTTCACCAGCTGTATAACCAGTCTTAGTACCGTTCACCAGCTGTATAATCAGTCTTAGTATCATTTACCAGCAGCTGTATAATCAGTCTTACTACCGTTCACCAGCTATAAAATCAGTCTTAGTACCGTTCGCCAGCAGCTGTATAATCAGTCTTAGTACCGTTCAACAGCTGTATAATCAGTCTTAGTACCCGTTCACCAGCTGTATAATCAGTCTTAGTACCATTCACCAGCAGCTGTATAATTAGCGCACCCATTGCCTATATTCGGTACGAACCTTGTACCTTCTCCCGTACTCACCGTCCTTGTTACACTTCTCCACCAGTTGTGTCAGCGCCTCCTTGATTTTAACCAGCTCCGTGAATGTCAGTGCGCTGTGCGTCGGAACGGGCGCAGAATCTGCCACACACAGACAGACATACCGTCAGCATTAGTCCTACCTGTATCAGCGGCAATGCTCGCCGCGGTGACCTGAAGGCAACACAGCAGCCAATCAGAGCGCTGGAAACTTGTCACCAGAACATCACTAGTTCCTGAACGACTGATCACAATAAGCATGCACGATGTACAGTGCACATACATACACAAACGCGTGGTTTTCATAAACCACTGGACGATGTAAAAAGTCATGGTCATTGCTCCTAGTCTTATCAGCTGTCATTCAGATGCATTCAAATACTAACAGTATCGCAATTTCTCTTAAATGCAAGAATAATAATATAAAAAAACACGGGATATGTCACAACTCACAGCCAAGTCGGGCTCCAGAGCAGCGTGGCTGGTATCTCCACCCGGCCTGTGTGAGCTACACCTGACACGGACAGCGGGAGCAGTATGTGGACCGGGATGGTGTGTAGTGTGTTTGGCCTGTGTGATCTACACCTGACACGGACAGCGGGAGCAGTATGTGGACCGGGATGGTGTGTAGTGTGTGTCCGGCCTGTGTGAACCACACCTGACACGGACAGCGGGAGCAGTATGTGGACCGGGATGGTGTGTAGTGTGTCCGGCCTGTGTGAACCACACCTGCCACGGACAGCGAGAGCAGTATATGGACCGGGAGGGTGTGAGTGTGTGTCCGGCCTGTGTGAGCTACACCTGACACGGACAGCGGGAGCAGTATGCGGACTGGGATGGTGTGTATGTGCCCGGCCGACTGTCGGATAGGTGCGAGGCATGAAATGGAGCACCCCCGGCACAGCCTCACCGTCATCGCCGGTACTCTGCAGCACCAGTCTGTCGCGCACTACGGCCACGCGCAGGTCACGCTCCGGCAGCCGCAGCACCTCGATCGGACCGGAGTGTCTTGCCGGTGGCCGGCCGGCCTGCAGGTGCACCACACCGGCCGCTGACTGAATCGGCACCTGAATCCCCCGGCCACGACCCCTACTGTGACCACCGAGACCCCTGCCCCGCGGTCGGCCGCGACTGGGCGTCAGCGGCGGCCGGTCGCGGAGTGGGGCGAGCACCGGGGAGCGGCCGCGGACCCGCGCTGCTCCCCTGGCACGAGAGGGCGAGATGACCGTCATCGGAGTGGCGACACGGACGATGCCTCGGTTGCGGGAGCGCCGGTCGTGAGAGGTGGTCTTGTACGGCCGGCCGTAGTCGGAGTCGGTGGTCGTGTGGCTGCCTTGGGTCTTGGCTATCGTCCAGGTGGGGACATCCCCCATTGGTTCATCCTCCAACTCGTGCTCCTCCACCACCAGTTTGACGAAGTCGGTGACGATCTCGGGACGCGGCGTGATGTCCTCACCGTCCACCCTGCGACACACATACACAGACACAGCGGAAACGTCACACAGAGTTAACTAGCTAACAACAACTATAGCGAACAGTCAGTTATTCACGGACTCAGAGGATACGGCTGCTCGCCTGAGCACACAGCATGTCTTCATCTTCTAACTTTGACACAACACGACACTCGGAATATCCTTATATCATAACAATGTGTTAATTATCAAACCGAAACACACTAGCACGCTGATCGGACACATCTGGACAGCAGCGGAGCGCCGTCGGAGCTGAGCAGCGGCCAGACAGCAGGCCTCCGACTGACCTGCCGAGGGCGCGGCGCTGTTCGAAGGTGATGGCCGACACCTGGACACCATTCGGCTCGGGCAGCACCTCGTCACAGCGGCGCATCACCGGCCGCAGCGTCTGGCTCAGCGCCGTCTCCACCGGGCCGAACTCGTCGCCCCCGCGCGCCGCCTCCTCGGCCTCTCCCTCAGACACGTCCAGCACGACACGCTCCAGGTCGGGAGGAGCAGCTGAGCCGCTCGGACCCGGTGTGGGGTCCTCCTCCATCGCCTCCACTGGGTCACTCTGTGAGTCGTCTGAACCACACGTCCAAAAGACAAGCAAGGTGTGTCAGAAGGTACGATTACATGATTTGTTTTTCTAGTCACAATTATGAAAACACAAAAAGAGCAAACATAGTAAAACAAGATGTGATGCAAATGAAATCGAAAACAAGACCATGATTTGTATGGTCTGACACAGAACTATCAGAACTATATATGACACAGAACTAATATATGCACAATGTGATCAATTTGCCATATATTTTGGTCTCGTCTGTCGATTTCAAGTGATAACTCTATTTTTGTGGGAAAAGATAATTATTTCCCATTAATGGCTTTTCATTCGAAATGGTTGAATCAACTGACTAATACCTGAGGTAGTTGAAGGAGAACTAGTCGTTGGGTCGTTCGGTTCATCTTTGATCTCCTTTAATATTTTGAAACCAGATTTCGAGTCCAGTGGGTCATCTGGAAGAAACAGCAATCAGTGTCAACAAGAACAGAAAAGAAAATAATATATCCTATAGTAACATCTATGCTCATAGAGGTCAATGGGCCCACCCTTATTTGGAAGTTGTGTACCGATGACGCCAGCTCTCGTTATGACCGAGTTGACTTGCTTAGAAAGAAATCTTGATTTTCTATGATCGCGATGTTCTATGGATGAATGTGTCACGCCGTACGACATTTGGCCAGATTGAAGCTATTTAAGTATAATTTATATTGAAATAACTATGCCTCGAATGCGGTGTCTTGTGTGCAGCGAAAAAAATATTTCAGCTACGGTGTTCAGGTGTGTGCGTCATGCTATTGCATTTACCAACAGGTCCCCCTTTTCCTATTAAAGTATTTAATAATTATGTTGTGATTTTCGTTTCAAATATCACAAGAGTATAAGCCAGACAAAATGCAATTTGCTTTTGATAAATTAATCTTAGCATTAGGACAAATTATTTGGATAGGTGCCTACAACTACAAGGGATATCGGACTTGTTTTTTTTTAGCACAACAGAGAACGGGAGGTTATGTTGACACATCTGAGATGTGGGAATACTCGCGTTACGCACATCCATCTTTTTGATCGCTCAGCAGCTCCTCTCTGCGAGTCGTGTAATGTGCTTCTGTCAGTGGAACACATACTCGTTAGCTGCAACGCTCTAGCCCGAAACCGAAAACAGATAACAGACTTTTAATGTGAATAAAAAGGCATGTTCCTAGACCAGTTTTGGCTCAGAAATACAGAAAAGGTAATTATTTGTTCGTATCTTGTCAAAAAATATAACAAAATGACGTCATCAGTTTCTTACACTTAGGGAGCCATCACTCAGTCAAAAATAAAGATATTCCTTTGAAATTTGGTATGGGTATTGTCCACACTCGGTTCTCTCACATATATTCCGGATTTTCTAACATCTTTGAAAATTTTGATTTTGTGGGGATTAAAAAAAACAGTTTTTTTTTATTTTAAGGATCAAAAAAACAAAATTTTGAAAATCCGAGATTGCCATTTTAAAGAGAATGCCATTTTGTATCTTTGGTGAATTGCGTTTGCAATTTGCTTTCAAACTCTGTTTTCTACGATTTTTCCAATTTTTGCTAATTTGTATACCAACATGACGTCATCAAAACATGATTATCTCCCACACTACTTAACCAATTTCAATTATTTTTTTTACAGCATACAAATAATTGTTGTAAACTCAGCTACCGACAATTTCAGCAAGATGCACCGCATGTGTAAAAAGTTATTCAAGAAACCATCAGGGGGGCCTGTCAGGCGAGAGTTAAGCCACCGAAAAACGACAAATCCCGACAACGAGGCGATCCAATGGTCCACGACAGTGCTGCCATCTATGGGCAGCAATGCAAAGTATGCCAGATCAGTCGCAGTTTTGGTCCTCCTGTGGCCAAACCTTTGCATCGATTGAAGTGAAACCTGGCATGCAAAGATGTCACCAATCAGTCTCCACACAGTGTGACATATAGCGCTACCAATATCACCAGTCGCCTTGTAGCGGATAAATAGGGCAACAATTGCCAAACATTCACTTCGGTGTCATAGCGCGCCCTCGATTTTGTTCTCGAAATTGTGGTCAAATTTGGTTCCATCTTACTCAGAACGCTTTTCCCCGTCGACTGATGCCCAGAAATAGAGTATTCAACACAAATGGTGCTAAACGGGTCACCCTAGTGAAGACCTCCACTACGGATGTTTTCCAGTCCATTTCCCAGTATGCTGATTTTCCCTGTCAATATTCTTCTACCCGCCCTTCGTGGGTTTGTTGGCGAGCAACTCCATAAGTGGACATGTCGCGTATCTTTGTAACCATTGCATTCGAACTGGTTGAATCAACTGACTGATACCTGAGATAGTTGAAGAACTAGTGGTTAGGTCGTTTAGTTCATCTTTAATCTCTTTTAATATGTGTAAACCAGGTTTCGAGTCCGGTGGGTCATCTGGAAAAAGAAACCAATCAATGTCAACAAGAAAATACAATACAATAATATATCCTCTAGTAACACCAATGCTTGCGTGGTCAAGTAATGTACACAGACGCACTAATTAAGTGACAAAAACGTCACAAAAGAGTCGCGGATGACAGGACAAGACAGAGAAGGACTACGTTACCAATAGCACACAGCAAACAACATTGTATTGTATTTAACTGTGCATCAGAATAGTAATTTTAAGTTAGAAGAAATCACCGATGGACTCAAAAGCATATAATGAGTCAGTCATTTGTTACTGTTCCATATCCAATAAAGGCGATGTCCCTGCTTTTGATCAGCAAAAGAATAGCAATACAAATTCTGCCGTCGAAATGAGAGAAGAAAAAAAAACGTAAGCGCCATTTTAACGGGAATAGTCCACCTTTAAAGGGACTGTCCCACCTTAACATGATTTTGTTTTGTATTCCCCTACCCATTAATAGGTAGGCAGGAGTGCCCTTCCATGCCCATGTGACCAGAGTACGTTAATTACCAGTGTTTAATAAGGATAGGGTTATGCAATCACGTTAGGTCACACCACTCCCCGCTATTTTTTGTTTTGTTTTTGTGTTGCATGGAAAGGATAGCCGCCACCTGTATTAGTAAAGGATTTGATCTGAGATTCGCGGATTATATTTGAGTTGAGATAGCCATGTTGTTGAATTTGCATTGAAATATAGTAGGGTAGCAGTTAAACACCACATAGCTCTAATAGAAAAGAAATTCGAGCTTGGTCTTGACAATTGTAACGAATAAACCCTACGTGTATTTGAATACGGGTCTAAAGCCGATGACGCCGTCTCTCTTTACCAAATGGTGATGGTAGCCGCTTGTGTTAAAGTGAACCTTGGAGATATTTGCTACGTTGCAATGGTTTGGTAATTTATTTATTTTGCATTCCAAGCGACAGAATTGTCTCGAAATAATTGTGCCATACTTTGGCAGCGTAAAGGATTTCTGTCTAGCTCTCAAGAGCTCAATATGACGTCACTAACCCAAATATTAAAACTGAACTTTTTATGCAATTGAGCACTGTTTGCGAGAAACAAATGTCATAGTCGTGTTCGGCAGCAATTACTTCGTATTTTGCACCACAAGCGGCGTACATTTGACAACTTTTGGGAAGGTGAGACAGTCCCTTTAACATGGGGTTTTGAGCTGAGATAGCAGATTTGTTGAGCAGATCGAAAAATGGGTTGTGTGAAAAATTAGCTCCCTAAGCTAAGTAATTTCGACACAGGACTAGTGAGCCCCTTATAGAAGACGCTGTTTCGTGCCCCGATCGGGGCATGAAACTTGTTTCGGGTCCTCACAACGGTTGTTTCCGTTACAAGCAGCCTGCGTATATATGCCTAAAATCCATCGTTATTGTGTGCAATAGTTTCCATATCCAAGCCACCATATGCATGACGTCATAATTGTCAGGAAGTATTTTGATGGCCATGAAGGAGAAAAGACAAACATACCCATTTTTCGACGGATATCCGTCTATCGTCCAAACAAATGCCATATTTTTTTCCAATTGGAAATACCCCGTATAGCCAAATTTCAATGACAACTTTCAAGGTGACCTATTCCCTTTAACCCGCGTCGTGCCAGTGTCGGCACCACCTTCGCCGTGCCGAGGGAGGAGGTATTTAGACACCCCCCCAATCTAACTCGAAACCTAAAAGGGCCTAGAATGTCGAAAAACGCGTTCAAAAGCTCTCGACAAGCACATTCGAAAGTACTTCAGATTTTGTTCTCCTTTAGTCAATATTGAGGTCACCAGAGTTCATCAAAGGTAAAATTTCCCAGTTTAAAGACTTCATTCCAGAAACCCCCAGATATCACAGCCAGGAACACAGGAATCACAGGAATATCACTGGAACTATAATAGCTAGGAAACAACGAGAAAAAAAGACAATGGAAAGCTCTTGAAAAATGCAATCGCCAAGGTGTCTTCAGATTTTAGCTCAGGTCAATAGCTTAGGCTCCAGAGTTTATCAAATGTAAAAAAGGTAATTTATTACAAAACAGCTTTTCACGAATAGCTTTTTACCTAATAACGACAAGGCAATAATTTTGATGCCATCGTGTTTGTCTCGTCAAGGCACTTCATATTAGTGTTGACCGGGTTAGGTCAACTTACCAATTTGGCCTTAGGTCAAGGTCAAGTCGTGACCCAAGTGAGTCATATTGCATATGGGAAGACGTGCTTCGACGAGACAAACACATTGGTGTCGGTTTCACTTCTCTATCGTCATTGTGTCGATAATTATTGACATACAACTGTTGGTGACCTCGGATGACCTCGGCTGACCCTGTAGGGGTCACTGAACAAAAATGGCACCTAGGTCATCAAGAATGGCCTAACATAGGTCATCAAAAATGGCCTATAATAACATGATCCAGAAGGAATTAGATTGATATCTTGCGTATCCTTGGAATAGGAAGCATTTGAATATTTCCCCATTGACTTATAATGGGGTTTCACGAAATTGACCCGACTTAAGGTCGCTGATATAAACAATCCAAGATAACAAATTGTAGATATATATGACCTTATGAAATCCTGTAAGTGTAATACCGATCATCCCAAAAACTGTGACTGTGATACGACCACAAGTTTTTTTTTGGAGGCGGGGTCACGTGACCTGGTCTGGTGGCCTAACCTGAGATGGATGACCCGAGGTATTTTTTGTATACATAATGTGGGCAATTGATGCCGGAACAGCTGTATCAAAAACGGCGGCGCTGCACGCCGCCGTTTTTCCGTTATCCTCGAAAAACCTGAGGGGGGGTCTAAACACCCCCCCCCCCCCGGCACGGCGCGGGTTAAAGGAAAATAATTAAATTTTCCCACAAAAATGGAGTTAGCACTTGAAATCGGCAGAGGAGGCCAAAATATGATGTAAATTCATCGCATTTTGCATATACAAATTTATTCAGGGATATTTCAAGTTAATCTTGATAAGCGTGCCACACTTTTAACCACCGGTTCTTGCCAAGTACTTTTCGGTTTCCATCAAATTCCGGGCTTTTCCCGTACTGCTTTTTTACGCAATGGTGTGCAAAAATATATTTTGCGTTCTGCTTGTTGTGATTATATACCCGCCCATCCTTTACAATTAACAACCATTGACAAAACTGGCAATTCAATCGGAAGCTCATCGATGCACGTCGACGGCGACCTATTTAGTGTCCACGATTTGTTTCGAAGTGCCCATTCAACAACGTGGAACAAATGGGTCCGTGATTGATACAAAAGCGCCAAATGTGTCGCTTTCCAATAGTGGAGGGAAAATACTATCATGAATTTCCAAAACATCCAACTCTGAATTAGGGAATAATTTAAATCACATAATTGTAATACCATAATGGTAGCAAAAAAAAATTGTTGCTAACAAAATCAAAAGGTCATTACTTCCCTTTAAGCGAAATTGAGTTGTTGGTATCATTCGATTCGTCATGTCCAGCTGCATCGGAATTTTCGAACAAAAAATACGTTAAAAAATGCATAAAAGTTATTGCAAAAAAAAAATGTTTGCAAAAAGACGTATGTACAGGTCACTTCAAAGGTCAATTGGTGCTAGTGGCGAGTCAGATAACCGCTTATATCTCCTAAACCATTTGTCGGAATCCTTTGAAATTGTGCATGCTGGTCGCCGACTGTGTCACCCTGAAAATGAAGTACTCGTTTTTAGTTTGCATTCATATAATTTTCTAAAATTTGTAAACAATCTTCAGAGCCATCTATCGTCGACGTTCGTAACATCATTCCTACATACGCCTATGATGCTCAGCTCAGTATTGAGGTCACCCGAGGTCATCAAAGGTCAAATTTTCCAAATATAAGACTTTTCGCCAGAAACCAGGCGCATCGTAACATCAGGCGCATCGGGCACTCCAGGCGCTCCAGGCGCATCGTAACATATTACTTGTGACCTAGTTAGGTTAAATAAAAAATTTGACCTCAGGTCAAGTACATTCTGTGACCCAGGTAGGTCACGTTGCATATAGGGCGACACGCGGCTTGACGAGCCAAACACAGTGATGCCATCCACTAGTCTCTATCTTTATTCTACCAGTAAGGCGCCGTAGTCGGCGATGAACGAGCGAGCGCGAAGGAAATGTATGGCGAATTTCAACTCGATAGGGCAAGTAGTTTCTGAGATACAAAAAAGTGCGCACGTGCACACGTGCAGAGGCACCCCACCCCTGATTTGTGGGAAATTGGCGGCTGGAGGTCCCTAACCATACACCAAATTTGTACACAATCGGCTCAGCCGTTCCTGAGATATATAATAGGGGTGTGCACGTGCGTACGTGCAGAGGCACCCCACCCATGTCTTGTGGGACGCGAGCGCTTCGCGCTTGCTCGTAATCAATAGTTATTAGCAAAACGTTGATGATGACCTCATATGACCTTTCAGGGGTCACTAAGCAGCAATTGCACCTGGGTCATCAATAATGAGCTAAAATAACATGCTTTTGAAAGAATTGACCTGCTACCATGAAGATTCGTTGAAGAGTAAGCATTTGTATATTTTCCCATTCACTTATAATGGGGAGGTCATAAAATTTACCTGACCTTAGGTCATCGATATAAAAAAAAATCCAAGATAAACGAGTTGGAGGTACTCGTGACCTCATGATATCCTGCAAGCTTCAAATATGTCCGAACAAAACTGTAGCTTTGGCACGATCACAAACATTTTAGGAGGTAAGGTCACTTTAAGTGACCTGGTGACCTGACATGACCTGAGGTAAAAACTTTAACAAAGTGGGGGTCATTGATGCCCCAACAGCTATGCCAAATTTGCCGCCGTTTTCCCGTTATGATTGAAAAACTCCGGAGGCGGCGTCAAAATGACCCCCCACCAGGGCGCGGGTTAAAGCTCAGGTCAATAGTTTAGGCACCAGAGGTCACCAAAGGTCACGAAGGCATTTTTTTCACACACACAAAAAAAAATGTTCTTATTGGTTAGACATATAGCGGTAATTTTAACACCAAAGTTTTGGCCTTGGCAAGGCGCTTCGAAACATATATTAATTGTGCCCTGGTTAGGTCAAATTAAAAAAAAATTGACCTCAGGTCAAGGTCATTTGGTGACCCATGTAAGTCATGTTGCACATGGGGCGACGCGACTCGACGAGACAAACACAGTGGTGTCATGCACACGTCTATGTATTTATTATATCAATAATTATTGACAAAAAATAATGGTGACCCGAGATGACCTCAGCTGACCTTGCAAAGGTCACAGAGCAACAATTGCACCTGGGTCATCAATAATGAGCTAAAATAACATGATTCTGAGAGCATGAGCCTGATCGAAAGCATATTATCTGAATAGGAAGCATTCGTATATTTCCCATTGGCTTATAATGGGGAGGTCACGAAATTGATCCGACCTTAGGTCACTGATACAACAAAATCACAGATAAATGAATTGTAGGTATTTATGACCTTATGAAATCCTGCAACTTTCAAAGCTCTCGGACAAACACTGAATTTGGCACGACCACAAACAAATTTGGAGGTAAGGTCACTTGACGTGACCTGGTGACCTGACCTGTGATGACCTGAAGTTAAAACTTTCACAGAGTGTGGGTAATTGATCCCCAAATAGCTGTGTCATATTTGACGGCGCTGCACGCCGCCGTTTTCTCACTATTCGCGAAAAACCTAAGAGGGGTAAAAATGCCCCCCCCCCCCACCACCACCACCACCAGGGCGAGGGCTATTGCTTGGACGGAAAATAGTAGCATTTATAGAAAACACCGCTATTTTTTGCGCACTACAAGATGACACCCTGAGGTCAATTTTTAAAAGGGGAAAAATCCACACAAAAATATGATTGCCCTTTTGTCAAGGTCACGCAAGGACACCCAAGGTCAAGTAAAATAACAACCTCAAGTTACACGAGAGAAAAAAAATATAATGGTCTTCAGCTCAAGCGGAGTTGAATGATATATAAGTTTGGTAAATGTAAACAACCCAAATTGGTCTAAAAAAAAGAGAAAATGAGATTGTCTGACCTGGTGAAAATGCCGCAAGCTATATCTCCATGGCCGTTGGTCGGAGTGAGCTGAAAATTGCACGGGCACCAAATTACCCCCTGAACAAAGTTTCATCAAAATATGAGATATAAGGTGTTAGTTTGCTACTTTGGTGTGTCGATTTGTCGTGGAATGCCCCATATGCCAACTACTAATGAACACCGCCGATGGGTTGTACTGAATGACGATTGCCGAAAGTACCGTTCAATTTGTTATCGACAATTGGCCATCGAGTAATGCAAAAAGGTGTATTACTTTTGCAGTGACCTGTAAATCTGTAAGATTGTATGACCAAGGAAGAGAGACTTATCTCCGGCGGAAAGGCGTATGTCCAACAAAAAGTCAGCGGTGACCACTGACAATAGCCGTAAGTCCGCAATTACGTTTATTTGCTGCCATGATTTGACCGCAACAACGGAAGACGCATGATGCCGCTTAATGCAACAACGGAAGAAAAGCGTATGTATGGAGATACGCTTCTCTTCCATGGTCACCATCTACTAAAGTGCACATACGCACCGGGGACCACGCACCGCTCGGAGAGACCGGCGACCACGCACCGCTCGGAGAGACCGGAAACCATGCACCGCTCGGAGGGACCGGCGACCACGCACCGCTCGGAGGGACCGGCAACCACAAACCGCTCGGAGGGACCGGCTCGGGGTTACGTTTATATGCCATAATTGGTTTGCTTCTACTGACCAAGGAAAGAGAGCGTAACAACCATCCACAAGATTTCGTCGTGACATACGCTTTCTGGTCTTGACAAATCTGGATTTTGGACGGTGGAAAGAACAATTAGCAATATATTTTCAAATAAACATATTTGTTTAAAGAAAAGGGTTGCACCAGTGGAATGCTTGTATAAAAACGATAATTTCAATACCTAATTTGGTCTGTGTTATGTGTCATGGTTAAGCGGTCTGAAAAATCTAAAAAATGCTCTGGCGTAAAATGAGGTGAGTGGCGCTTACGGTTTTCCTCCTTTGGGAGGCAGAATTGTCAAATTACATCCAAAAGCATATCCACATTTATGTTATAGGTGATATCGAAATGTTCACTTAGCTTGTTTTCGACAAGGAAAAACTTACCTGGTAGTATATATTCTGGGGATGCATTTTGGGCAGGATACAAAACATCAGACGCCATCTTGCAATCTTCTGAAAGTGAAGAAGTTTACATAAGAATCACAATATCCAGCAATCCAGATTACTTTCCACATTTAGGAACCATTGGGAAAATATCTACTTCCCAATTCCATCTACTCCCATATCTACTTCCCAGTCTCAGACACGTCAAAACATAGGACATTTCATGCTAGCAGGGTATAGACAACACCTACGCACACAAGTAGATTGCCTTGGTGTGTCAGCATCATCTACATTCTGGGTGTGCAGTCATGGATTAAAAGCAATACATATGTACAGTCGGTCTCATATGATCTTCCCTAGCTCTGGGTCTCCCCCGGTAGGCAAAACGATAGCTGGCTGAATCCTGCACCGAGGCGGGGCCGGACCGGTTTGACAGCTCGCCCGGTGCCGGCCGATACGTGGCGGAATATGCACCGTTCCGTCCTGGTCTGACCCACACAGGCCGATTGGGGAATAACAATGCGCATGTGTGGCGAGGCTATGTGGCGGACCGTGGTTGGAAATATACGCAGACCTAGAATGCTAGTCAAGCTAGCGACGATGTCTGTGATGACCAGTTTTAAGAAAACCATAGGTCTGTCTAGCATCGCTAAGTGTACAATTTATAGAACACTGCACGGGCTATACTTTAAGACGAATATTTTTTATATCAAGTTTACCGATACCGTCCTCGCAGATGTCGTCTCGGAAATGGCTATCCGTCGTGTCGCTTGCGACGATTTAGAAATTTACATTGCGCCAACAAATAAAGTGTCGATATTTTGACCTGATCTCAAGGTCAAGGTCAAATTTAATGTCAATTTTTGTACATTTTTAGCTTCTGAGGTATTCTGGGAAAATAATGCTATGTTGACAGATATAATTATTATGTCCGCTTTCATATACACCTTTAAATATTGTTTTACGCTTCATAAAAATAAGTAAATGCTTAAAAATTCACACGCACACACGCCCGTACATTGCCAGCGAACCAATATGGCGAACCCGTTGAAATGTAAACAAACGATTCTCCCCCGCCTTCATGTCATCACAACCTGACCAATCACCATCGAGCTTGCTCAAGACTGATTGGTCAATACTAGCTGATAGCCAAATATAGCTTATGGGCAGATCCGATAAACACGGGGCCAAGATGCTGGAAGCTGCTGGCGGTTGTCACACTTTTTACCAATGTTGAAGGAGCGGAGTACACCCCCCTGCCACGTACCATGTGTAATGCAGAACCCCCAAATTACCAATGCAAACGTCCACCTGATGATTCTACACGAAAAAGCAGACAAATCCAGTGGGCCTTGCACTGATATTTTCGCATCAAGCCGCTCCGTACTTTACGCTTCGCCAACACACCCGGGCGGGTTTATATCCATTAAGCTAGCGACGATATCTGCGACATTTTCGATACCTGCGACGACAGTATTTAAAACCTTAGGTCTATGAAGCCTCGCCAGGTGTGCAGCTGATAGAGCATCTGACTGGCTACGTGTTTAAATTTGACCTTGACCTTGAGATCGGGTCAAAATATCAACATTTTATGTTTTGGCGCAATGCAAATTTCTCAATCGTCGCAAGCGACACGACGAATAACCATTTCCGAGACATCTGCGACGACGGTATCGGTAAACTTGAGATATAAATATTCGTCTTAACCCTCACCCGTCCAGCGTCCGATTAGTGCGTGACCGTGCAGGGGGGGGGGTGGGGGGAGGGGGGGCACCCCCCCCCCCTCCCTAGCGTTTCGCCCCTAATTGAGCTAGAGCTTCGATTTAAAAACGAGCGTGTTGCCTATCACGAGAGGAAGCCAATGATACCTGATGTTAAGGTCCTAGGTCATTAGGTGACCTCTGAGGTCATGTTAAGGACCCAAAATTCAACGAAATTGTAAATGCGTATAAATTGAATTTAATCGAGCTAGACTCGCGAATGAGCATATAATTATGCTAAATGGGTGCAAAATTAAAAATCAGCGTCACAAAATGTCCTAGAAACTGCCAAATTCCAAAAAGGTCATGTCAGGTCACGTCAGGTCATTTGAGGTCAGTGACCTCGGTTGACCTGTGGAGGCGCATGACCCCAGTGGAACATATAATTATGTAAAATGGATCCCATATTTGAAATCAGAGTCACAAAATGTCCTAGAAACTGCCAGAAGCCAAAAAAGTAATATCAGGTCATCGGAGGTCAGTGAGCACGGCTGACCTATGAAAAAGGCAATCGAGGTCACAATCTCAAGGTAAACCACAACTGTCACCTGGAAACACCTGTGCATATGCTCCTGATCAACAAACACTATACAACAACAAACACTGAAACTGCACAAGTTAAAAAGATAAATACTACGGACGCCATTTGCGCCTGACATGACCTTGAGAAACAGGTCAAAGGTCACGGGTCATGCGACCTACAACTTAAAAATTTCAGAATATGTGTCAAATTGTTCACAAGTAGGGTACTGAAAGTTTCGTCGCAATCGGTTGATATTTACGCGAGTTATTCCCGAAAAACCGAGGGGGTGGCATCCATCCATCCACCACCACCCCCCCCCCCCCCCCTGCACTGGCGAGGGTTAAATTATAGCCCGTGCAGTGTTCTATCAATTGCACACTTAGCGATGCTTCACAGACCTATGATTTTCTTAACACTGGTCATCACAGACATCGTCGCTAACTTGCGAACTATAGGCCTGTTCACGGGGTCTGCCGCCGTCGCGGCCAAAAGGGCGGGGCTTAATCGTCAGCCAATCACGGTAGAGCAGATCCGGGAGGAGAGACTCTACTCTCTGCGGCTCCTGTGGTTGCTCGGGAGCAGCCACAAAAGAACTTCGACATAAATGGCGCGCGTCCGACAAAGGTTGCGCACTGTTTTGTTGATATCGCAGCTCACTGGTGGTTGTTTGGCCATAAATGAAAACTCGTAGTGACGCGTAGATATTCATGTAGTTGAGTGGTTTTAGAAAACATTGAGGGTTTCCATGAAATTGCCTATTCGTTGCGAACGCTACACGCGCCATTTATCGGACGCCATCAGCGGCCACAAAAGTGTTCAATGTTGTTCAAATTAAGCTCCGCCTCTTGGCCGTGGGAGCCGCGGCGGCCGCAGACCCCGTGGACAGGCCTCTGGTTTGCGTATATTTCCAACCACGGTCCGCCACACGGCCTCGTCACACATGCACATAGTCATCCCGCGCACTGCAGGGGGGGGGGGGGGGTGATTTCCACCGCCGCCCCCCCCCCCCCTCAGGTTTTTCAAAGATAGCGAAAAACGGCGGCGCGCAGCGACGCCGGGTTTTCGCACACCTGTTAGGACATCAATTGCGCACACTTTGAGAAGAAAAAAAACTCGGATCATCTCAGGTCAGGTCACCAGACCAGGTCAAGTGACCCCACCTCCAAAAATGTTTGCAGTTGTGCCAAAGCCAGAGTTTTTCTCCGATCAGTTTGAAACTTACAGGATGTCATGAGGGCATAAGTACTTACAATTAGTTAATCTCGGAATTTTGATATCGGTGACCTAAGGTCAGGTCAATTTCGTAGCCTCCCCATAGTAAGTCAATGGGGAAATATACAAATGCTTCCTATTTCAAGGATATGCATGCTATTAGTCCAATTACTTCTGGATCATGTTATTATAGGATATGCTTGATGATCCAAGTGTAATTTTTGTTCAGTGACCCCTATTGGGTCATTTCAGGTCATGCGAGGTCATCATCACTTGTTTTGTCAATAACTCCCGACATAATAAAGATAGAGAAGTAAACAGACATCAACGTGTTTGTCTCGTCGAGATACGTTTTCCCATATGCAACATGCCCTACTTGGGGGACCACTTGACCTTGACCTGAGGTCAAATTGTTAAGTTAACTTAACAAGGTCACCATGTATATCATTCAAAACGCCTTGACAAGATAAACACAATGGCGTAAACAGTTTTCCGTTATCTTGATTAAGTAAAAAGTTAATAGCAAAAACAATTTAGCAAAACAAGTTTTTTCTTCTTTTTGACCTCTGGGGCCTCAAATATTGACCTGATATCAAATCTGAGGACACCTTAGCGATTGCAAATTTCACTGGCTGGCGTTTGCTTTTTCCCCGTTTGTTTCTAACTAGCATCGTTTCTGAGATATATGGGAATTTCTGGAGCGATGTCCTAAAACAGGAAAAAACTGGAAAATTTGACCTTTGATGACCTCTGGTGACCTCAATTTTGACCTGACCTAAAATAACACCGAAATACTTTCGATAGAACATGCATCAAGCTATCAAATGCTTTTTTCTGCTTCTCGCTACGTAGCGTAGTTTTCGAGATCTCAGGGGGGGGGCGGAAATCACCCCCCCCCCCCCCCCTGCAGTTCGTGTTCGGCGCAAAGCCCCTGCAGTGCGCGGGTTATTACCCGATCGGCCTGTGTCGGTCAGACCAGGACGGAGCCATGCAGATTCCGCTAAGTATCGGCCGGCACCGGGCGAGCTGTCAAACCGATCCGGCCCCGCCTCGGTGCGAGATTCAGCCAGCTATCGTTTTGCCTACCGTGGGAGACCCAGAGCTAGGGAATATCATCAGTAGACCGACTGTACATACATACAGCACAGGGCACACAAGATGATAAAACGAGGTTCAAATCCAGAGGAGCCGCACCTTGTGTGCATGCCGGCAAGCACATTTGTATACGCCATTAAATCGTCAGCCAAGGTTTGAGCTGAGGGTGCTACCGTAGTTAAGATGCAATATAGATTGTAGTTAATACTATTTGCTTGCAATCACTATACCTGTACCAAGTTATAACTGTATATAAGCTAAACCATGAACGGGAAGAGCCCCTCATCAAGTCTTTTCCTGGGCAAGCAAAGCAAGCAAAGCAAGCAAAGCAAGCAAAGCAAGCAAAGCAAGCAAAGCAAGCAAAGCAAGCAAAGCAAGCAAAGCAAGCAAAGCAAGCAAAGCAAGCAAAGCAAGCAAAGCAAGCAAAGCAAGCAAAGCAAGCAAAGCAAGCAAAGCAAGCAAAGCAAGCAAAGCAAGCAAAGCAAGCAAAGCAAGCAAAGCAAGCAAAGCAAGCAAAGCAAGCAAAGCAAGCAAAGCAAGCAAAGCAAGCAAAGCAAGCAAAGCAAGCAAAGCAAGCAAAGCAAGCAAAGCAAGCAAAGCAAGCAAAGCAAGCAAAGCAAGCAAAGCAAGCAAAGCAAGCAAAGCAAGCAAAGCAAGCAAAGCAAGCAAAGCAAGCAAAGCAAGCAAAGCAAGCAAAGCAAGCAAAGCAAGCAAAGCAAGCAAAGCAAGCAAAGCAAGCAAAGCAAGCAAAGCAAGCAAAGCAAGCAAAGCAAGCAAAGCAAGCAAAGCAAGCAAAGCAAGCAAAGCAAGCAAAGCAAGCAAAGCAAGCAAAGCAAGCAAAGCAAGCAAAGCAAGCAAA